>VNKF01007959.1:0-22044 GCA_008044355.1 Drosophila lacteicornis
GCAACTTTATGTTTTTAAAAAATAAATATAAAAACTGGAGCAACAAATTTTTTTGTTCCGTAAATAATTTGCGAATAATTAGCGGCAAATTCTGAGCAAGAAAGATTTTGGAAATATTAAAGTTTTCTGGAGTTGCCCTGCTAACTTGATATCAACTTAGCAGGGCAACTTTATGTTTTTAAAAAATAAATATAAAAACTGGAGCAACAAATTTTTTTTTCCCGTAAATAATTTGCGAATAATTAGCGGCAAATTATGGTATAATCAAAAGTTTGATTTTCCAAAGTTGCCCTGCTAACTTGATGGACATATTTAGACGAACTTCACTGTACCAGAGCGATAATTAGTCAGAAACCTGATGGTGAATAAGCATTGGCTAAACATTTCCTCTCCGCGACTTTTAAAACAAATCACAATTTGCCCATTTGCTGTTTTTTATTTCGTAATTTGTTTTCTTTTCGAATTTGTTTTTTCTGAACTTTTTGTTGTGGTCAAAATGAATAATGCATGGGTGACCGTGGGGCGAAAGAAATTAGCGGGGCTCATTTGCAATCTTGCTACAGTTTCGAACGCACTAGCATTTGCATTTGCATTTTTTAATTTTATAATGCATCTCGAGTCATGCCCCCGAGCAGATGCTTCAGAGTCCACTCTCGCTCATGCTTTTATATGGCATTACTGGCATTCTGCAAATTAGCTTGATTATTAATAGAGCGCAGCGCATAAAGTCACATATGTGCGGTATGTTCGAATTTCTCGGAATTGTTATAGATATTTCTTTTCTAGAACTTTTGCCATATGTATCTGCTGAAAAATTATGAATATTAAATAGTAAAAATGTGATTTTTATTTCAAGAATTTGCAAAACGAGCGTGAATATTAAATTACTTTTATAATTTCCGGTTCCCAACCATAATCCAACGTAATCAAATATTCAAATAATCAAATTACTGTATAATCATCCGACCCGCAATGTGTGAGAAGGTCGCTCTTTTTGCGCACATAATTTCGCCGAATTTCGTGGACACAAAATTTACTGGCATTATTCCTGCTCTACACTTTACGTTGTGGCCAATGTAATTTAAGTCTAATCATCGAAAATGCAAGCATGCCACGCCCACACACCGCCCAAGCCCACCGCAGGCAGACATACACTTGTACACAACCAAGCCCTCAACTGTCCAACTCTCATTAACCCAATTTGAATTGTTTGCTCGGCAATTGAGCCCTTGGCAGTGGTGACGTTACACACAAAAAAAAAATAGTCATCGAAACTATACTATTGGTATATGAATCTATACTTATAGGTATTAAACATTTCTTAGTAAGATGCTTATAAATTTAATACTACAAGAGTATAAAAATAATACTAATCTGCACAAGAACTTCAAAAAATTCACTAAGGCGACAAAGAGAAAAGCACCGAATTTCGATGTAGGTTCGTAAAAAAAATACACGAAAATACACAATTAAAACTATAGAGAATAAAAACTATTATACTAAGTATACTTTTCATATCATAAAGTATTAAATCTATAATTATCTCTTTATAAAATTAAAAAGCTAATACTTCTAGACTATTATTAAGCTTCAAAAATATTTCAAAAACATAAAAGAAAGTAAAAAAATTCAAAGCTATAAAGATGTTCATATATTTTTTTTTTCTTTAATTAGTTTTCGAGAGACGAACATACGGCCATAACTAGATCGACTCGGCTGTTAATGTTGATCAAAAATAAACTACAAAAAAACTAAACACTAGCATATAAAAATATACAACCTTGTGAATCCGAAATTATCTCATTAATAGAGTTTTCCAATTAGCCAGCATTTACTATATACAAGTGGCAATTTCCAAATGCATTTACCTGTCCCTGCAAGTACAATTTGTGTACAATTAGTGGTAATGCTAATGCATGGTAAACAATTCTCTCGAGTCGCCGAACTCAATTTCCCTAATTATCACATTGAATCCTCAACGAAGAGAGGCAAGCACGAGACCGAAACAGAAACTGATAGGTCCCAATAATAATCAAGTGAAAAGCCAGAAGCAGGAAAGAAGAACTAGAGCCCCAGGGGCAACAATATCGTGAAAGAAACGAAATGAGGCCCAGACGATAAGAGTGCAGCGATTTCTCAATCAGCAGAAGGCGGAGCGACGCACTCGGCGAGATTCGAGGGAACAATGAAACTCTATCGCACAACTGGCACTCATTCAAGAAAATAAATAAAAGCGGACTAGTAAACAAAATATGTATCGTTTGGTATAGAAAATGTATGTATATTTGTTAAAGTTCCGCTATAAAAATCGTACCTAATATTGTAAAATAATTTATAGATTCATTGATACAAATAAAGAAAATAAAAGAGATATAAATATGTAGAGCTATATTTATCCAGGGTAGCAAAAGTGAGTGGGTGAAACATAGGTTTCTCAGAAATGCCGGCAGCAGCAAAATAAAATTATGAAACACAATTCCCCTTGGGCTTGAGCAACCCCACGGAACTCGGCCCAGTCCCAACTCACTTTTATTCATTAAATGCTTCTGTGGGCTACCGCTGCACTGACAAAAAGTAGCAAGTAGCATTATTTGAATAATTATTTTGTTTTATTTAATTGTGTCTGTATATTCACGTTATCATTTCATTTATAAAAAGAAACCATCGACCTTAAAGCTTTATCAATTCAATTAGCATACGTTAAATCAAATTGAAATTTCAAGTTCAATTCCCTTTGCACTTTACACGAAAAGGGCATAACAACACCAATTTAATTTATTTGATGTAGTATTTTGCAGTGTACTATTGCCAGCTATTGTTGTTTCAATCGCTTATGACTGGTAAACATACATTCACAAGTGCAGCAATAAAAACTCTTTTTCCAACGCGATATCTGAAACGTTTTGGATTTCAACAGACGCCAACCGAAGCCCAGACTGAAATTGAATCAGACGAGACTTCTTCAGATCCGAGGCACGCTAAAAAAAACCAAAAACGATGTGTTTGCTATTGCAATTGAAATAAAACGAAAAATGAAATAAAAAAAAAAAGCTTTGCCTGAAATCTTGAAATATTCAAAATAAATTTAAATAAATTAGTGTATGAATTTGTATTCAAATTATGTAAGCGGTTTTTACTATATTTATAAAATGTAATAATCTAGTTTTTGTATGATTTGTATTTTTGTTATATTTTAGCAGGTTTTTAATAAATTAAAAGCTGCAAAAATACTTTATCATATTTTATACTAATTAAGATGCATCTTGAGGTTTTCTCTATTTCACTTGTTAGCTTATAAAGATTCAAGTTCTTTAATTTCGAAATTTGTTTAAGGTATAATTTGACTGTTAACGGTCATTTACTTTACCAAAAAATACCAACACGTCGACGTGGAGATTGGCACACATATATTGGTATCGCTGCGCGCCGCTTCTGCCGTTAACCCGATTTTCTTTGCTTTTGCTTTGGCTTTGGCTTTGGGGCACAATCAAGTGCCCAAGCCTCCATTTGTCCAGGTGGCAACAATACGTACACTCTGGCTACATACAAACATGTATTATGGATGCTGCCTTTGCTGCCGCCGCCCCATTGTTGTTTGTTTTGATATTTCTGGTTGTCGGTAGTGTTATTTTTTGTTGGCTATTTGCTGCTGTTGCCATTCCTATTGCTCTATTGCCTGATCTTTACATAACGGCACTTTTTTGTGCCGAAACCGAACGAAAAGAAATAGGGACGGAAACAAAGGCAGCTGCGCAATCGCCAGAGACGGCGGCAATGATTATTTTGTTTGAAAACTTAAGACGAATGCACACAGCACCACTGATAAAGTGGCCACTCGCTAATTGTAGAAGCTACATCTAAATTTATAAAAAAAACCTAGAATGTTTCAAGTCGATAGATTTTAAAATGAAAGAGTTAAATCGAAAAAAATGATACAATCGATAGACATGGCTTGGTTATATTTTTGTATTTCTCATAACAGATATTTAAAATAGAAGAAATATTAAGTCAAATTAATTGATTCAAGTGTTGTTCTTTCTATTTAAAATTATTTAAAATAAATATATATTGCCTGTTGAAGATTTTATAAATAACAAAGGTAATTCCTTGGTTTCCATTTCTCAGTTATCACTGTAATTTTTCCGTTGGCACTCGCTTAGTTTGCGTTTATTTTGGCAAGCCCTTGTTATTAACCGCTCACGAAATTATAAAAAAATGGTATGGAAACAGGCTCAAGTGAAAATAGCTTTTGTTTTTTTTTTTTAACATATATTTTTCGCGGCTTTGCGCCGAAGGTCATAGCCACGAATTCGAGTTCCAAATAGGCAACATAATAACTAACAATAAACAGCCGCCAAAATATCATAAAACAATGCAAATAATATAACATGGCGAAAACACTTGAGCAGATAATTGAAAAACCCGCCAAAATACATACACCTAGATTTTGTTATTGCCTTTTGTGTTACTTTTTTTTTTGGCAAGAATGAAGGCTTTTCTGGTCTAACCTTCCAGATAAACAGATAATGACAGATGACAACCACTGACACACACGCACACAGCCGCACTATCTGCAAATTTATGATCATAATTAACATGACGATGACTTTCTGCCCATGTGTTCGGCGAGTTTTAATGCTCGTGATTTAAATAAATAACACAACTATGTACAAATGAAATGTGAATAAGCACGCAACATCTCCCCACGCACACACCCAAACACAATGGAGTATACTAATGTCCATACATTTATTTACGAACAATACAGCAGCGATCATGAGGGAAATGTCAGAAATAAATGAGATGTACTAAATATACAAACTAGAAACATAAGTTGATTTTGCAATTATGGCTAATAGATATATTAAAAATTTAATTTATTCATATATTAGGAATTGTTCAACATATTAACCAATGTGTAAATACATATATGTAAGCATCAGTTTTACAACAATAAAAAAAGGCTACAAGTTTCCAATCAGAGAGATCTTAAACAAAATTCAAGGTAAGACAGTCAAGGGTCCTCTCAGGGAGCTTGAATTGCCACTGAAATTCCCAACTGGTCGGTCAGAAAAACGGATACTGATAATAGACGTTGTAGAAACAGCTGTATTTTCAAGCCAGTTTCGGATTATACTTAGTAGAGTTTTAACATATTTTTGTTTAATAAAACGGCTTTAAGTCGAGTCTGCAAGAAACTTTTCATCTTGATCTCAATTTTTTATTTTCGCTTATATTTGTATGTGTTTATAATTCAAAAAAAGTTAACTTCCAAATAATTTATAGAGGTTCTTGTTACTTTGTCTCGACGATCTCAATTATCACAACTCCCAAAATGTATAAAAATTCACGTAGACTTAAGGTTAATAATCGACATGTAGATTTACACACGTATACTTTCATATATGTATATGATAAATAAAGAACGACCGTATCTCAAACCGGGCATTAAAAAAGTTTACTAATCGTTAACCTACATAGTTCGGTTCGAACATTCATGTGTACATTTTTATATGTACATTTATTCTTCTGAATGTTCCAATTTTATATGTCTATATAATAAATATAAGATTACCCTTTCCAGGTAGTCTTACTAAAGAAATAAATAAATTTACCTATAATAACCCAAGTACATAAGCAAGTTTATTTATATTCATGTGAATGTGCCATCCTTTTTTTTAAGAAAATTGAAAAAAAATAAAATAAAGGAATTAAGAGAGATACAGAATAACTAGATTCAAATACTGCAAAACACAATTTTTAACTATATTTATATTAAGCAAGGTAACTTCTGACCTTTTTTTCTGCAACTCATGGTCACAACAATATAATGTTAATTTTTAATTTATTTAGCTTCGCATGGTGACAATTTGAGAGTAAACAAACCACTCACATGTTGGATTATAATTATATTTCTAATGTGAAATAATTTTCCATTGGAATTAAACAGTAATAATAGTCAAAATATCACGTTACAAAAATCACGTTTTACAAAATGTGACAGCAGAGCTTTGAAGATAATTTTTCGACCATCACTGTACCACCGTATATGTACATATGTACAATACATACGTGGGCCTGTGCAGTGTGGCACCGCCGCGCGGCGTACAAGGTGTCGCCGAAGGTGGCAACGCGCAGGCGCAGAGCATTCGCACCAAAGAACTTTAGAGCGAGACGGCGCTCCAATTGCACAAAAAGTGGGTGGAAAAAAGACAAGGTTACAACACAACACACGCAACAACAGCAATAACCACGGGGCAGCAGCTGATATCGGTGGGAAGTGGGGGGCGGGGTGGAAAGGAAGACAGGGAAGGGCCAGGGACGGCACTGTTACTACTTATTATTGTTTTTGTTGTTCTGGCTGTAAATGAAGCTGCGAAGAACAAAAACGAAAGATGATAAATGATGATGAGCAACTACTAGCGATATTAATTGTATCAATGCGTCGAAAATGTACAACATAGAAATTCGTACCAGTTTTTCGTACTGTATTTGGAGAAATGGTTACCGTTGCTGCTTCGCTAATTTGTGTTAACACACACACACACACGCAGCCCAAACGTCAAAAAAAAAAAGCAACCAGACAGCGAAAGAAAGTTTTTTGTGTTTTTCTCTTAATTTTTTTGCCGTTGATAACTACATGCATACGTATATATGCACACGTACACACGTAGAGTAAAAACTCTACAAAAATATAAATAAAGATGCAAAAACTCACCTGCCTGCTCTTCGCTGCTGCTGTTGCTGCTGCTGTGGCTACTGCTATGCTTTGTTGCTGCCACTGTTAATAAACCGTTATGGGTGCCGCGGGTGGTGGGTGTTGCTGCTTTTTTTATTTCTTATTCCTCTGCGGCTGTTGCTGTTGCCGATGTTGTTGTCGCCGTTGTTAATCGTTTCTTACGCGTATTGCCCTGAATCAGAAATACACGGGAATCCATTAAACTCAAAAATAACTTCCAAATTTTGTCGACACCACCGAACTTTTTGCTGCTGTAAACGTCACATACACGCACTCACACAACCATATATATACACATATAAACGGCGACACCTTTCTCGCTAGCTCGCTCCCGTCTACGGGTCTGCGGCTCTTCTGATTTTATATATCGCTTTTGATTTCTAGGGGAGTACTTGTACTTCAATCATTTTTTATTTATCGGTCAAATTGCACTTGAAAAAAAATCGTACGGCGGTGGAACAACAGAGGTGAATTGTTGAAATACGAATGTTTTTTCTTATTTGTCGCCCACTACTAACGCAGTGTGGCCGTGCTAGCCGATATAGTACATACTAAAAAAAAAATACCAGAACAACTATAGCACAGACTCAAACCATGATGTTGGGTTCAAATTCTGATCAGTGCTGCCAACCCGGGTCATAAAAACAGCAAAGCCTCGAAAAGTATGGCAGCACCATGGTATTGAGGCCTTTGCAATAGAGGTGGAGAAACATCGATTCATCGATGTTTTTAAAATGTTTGGGAACATCGATGTTTTGTGGGGAAACATCGATGTTTTTGTCACGTCACTAAAGTAAGGGAAAACATTTTTAATTTATTTTGGAGCAACTTTGTTTTTCTCCTGAAAACATCGATGAAACATCGATGTTTTTATGAAAACATCGAAAAAAATCGAAAAAATCGATGTCCGCAAGCAACGATGTTTCTCCACCTCTACTTTGCAGTGTTCTTGATGGTTTTTCGTGCTCTTCTTGATCCTCTTTTAGCTGTTTCTGCAGTGACATTTTCCGCCGAATTTACTAAATGTTTGCATGGTCCCTACCTTTAAATAAGGATGAAGTTGGCAACACTGCATGAGGGATTGGATTTTCAGATTTGCTCCGATCGTGGGATCTGCAAGGATTGTAGATTTAGCAATTCTATGGGAGTCTATGGGCTTTTTGTTAAGTCTAGTGGCGACTATCATATGGTCTTTTGTTTATGTCCAGTGGCGAAGCCGTCGACCAAGGGAACATTTGTTTATGGCAATTAGATATGACTAGGAACTCGATTGGAGTTAGGGCTGAAGATTGTTTATAGTAAAACCGACACTTTTCCTTGAAAAGTATGGCAAGGTCTTTTGTTTATGTCTAGTGGCGAAGCCTTCGACCAAGGGGACATTAGATACATATGTCTAGGAACTTGATTGAAGTTAGACCTGAAGATTGTTTTTAGTTTAGTTTAAAACTACATATATGATAACTTACACAAAAAAATTCGGAAAAAAAACATTTAGCAAAAATAAAAAGCAATAATTACCGCTGGTCTTTAAAAACAAAGCAAACAAATTTGACGATCGGGTATCGAAATATTTTCAATATTGCTAATTCAAATTACGTCAATTTGGTTGGAAAACAGCTTTAATTTCAATCTAAAAACGTAAGATCTAGTGGGAAAATAACTAAATTGGCTAAACTGTTTCTGATTTTATATTAATTTAACGAATTAGGCTTATTCTTCATATCCAAAAGCGCCCCACAACATAATGTTGTTAGTTCGCTAGCTGAAAAGAAATTTAAATAAAAATGTATATAAAATATAAGCAAACATATTTCATTAATTACACTATTTTATTGTTTTCATTTATTTAACATATTTTATATCCCCAGAGTGTCCAATTTGTAATTGGTTAAAGAAAAAAAAAAAACAATACAATTAATTTAATTTCATTCAATTGTATTACAAATTTGACATACTCCCTAAATTCTCTCGTAGCTTATAAATCGTTCATTACTTTCCATTCTGAACATTTGTAACATTTGGGCTAATTTTATGGTACACCAGGTACAAACTAAGGCTATAGTTGTGATAAAGCGAAGTGAATAGTAAATAGCAAAGCTCGCAAAAAACTGATTTTTTTTTTTTCTAATTTTAAGGTTGCATTGTTAATAAGGCAATGTAAAATATTAATTATGGTTTACCCAAAGATAACCTTCAAACAAAGACCAAACACGAAGATAAACAAAGTCTTCTTTGCCGTTTTTTGCGAGCTCCGGTAAGTAGCTTGTGAATGTGCTTTTTTGGTTACATGGATATTATTAATGATGTATTCATAAGCTTTCTTTTGCCATCGACTTGGTCAACTCATGGGTGCCCACTGAAACTCCTCCTCTTCCCATTCATCTTCCTCCTTTGGTTGCCACTCATCTTGTTCTCTCTCCTGCTTATTCTCAGATATTTCAACCAGATTTGTTGTCTCGCTTCTCTGGTTATTCTGCTTCCGATCCTGATCCTTCTTCTGCATCCTCTTCTTTTTGTGCATCGGTGGATCTGGCTCCTCCTCCTGCTCCTCTTCATCCTGCTGTGTCTGCTGCCGCTGGCCGCGTCGGTGGCGCCGCAAGTGAAGCTCCAGATTCTGACGCGTGACGCAGGGCTTCTGGCAATGGCTGCAGGCGAAGGAGCCCGGCCAAAGCTTTGGATCACGCCCATCGCCAGCTTCGTCTTCCTCGCTCTCCTCCTCTCCCTCTCCCTCTCCGTCTCCCTCCGCGGCATGCAGGCGCTCGTGGCGCAACTGGGAGGCGTGGGTGCCGAAGCGCTTCTCGCAATGGCCGCACTGGAAGCGCCGCTGGCCCTCGTGCACGACTCTCACATGGCGACTGATGGCGCTTTTGTGACGAAACAGCTGCGGGCACTGTTCGCACTTGAAGCGCTCCCAGGTGGGATTGTGGGTGCGCAAGTGGGTGAGGAGCTCTGTTCTGGTCACCTTGGCCACGCCACAATGCTCGCAAACGTGCTCCTTGCGCTGGGCATGACGCTTCAGGTGCTCACCCAGGGCGTTCTTGGTGCTGTAGTGCCGGTTGCAGAGCTCACAAAAGAGATCACGTAACTCCCGGAGCTGCTGCTGCTGCATCTGGGGATGGGGATGGGGATGGGCGTTGCGCATGTGCGAACGGAGCTGCTCGTAGCGGGTGAAGCACTTGTCGCAGCTGCGACAAAGGAACGGTTTCGTATAGCCCTGATGCACGCTGCGGATGTGGGCCTCCAGATAGGGCAGCTTGTAAACTTGCTTGCCGCACTGATCACAGGCCAGGCCGGCGCGTCTTTTGTTCGGCGAGGGGGGATCCTGGTCCTGTCGCTGCTCCTGAGCCTGTTCCTCCTGATGCTCCTGGTGCTGCTCCCCCGCCAGTTGCTCTTCTTCCTCAGCATTTTCCTGCTGCTCCTCCAGCTTTTCTAGCTGTTCCAGTCTCTCCACACGCTCCTGTTGGATCTCCGTTTCCTGGGACTGGGACTCATCATCTTGCCCTTGGTCCAGTGGCTCCTCCTTCACCTGCGGAAACCCTAAGAAAGTGTTAAACCCTGGTTAACCAGGCGCATATCATCTATGTATATCCCACCCTCTCCGCTGGAATTTCCACGAAAACATTGGGATCTCTCGCCCCGATAAAGTAACCAGCCAACTTTTCACTGGTTTCCTTGGCCACCTGGCCAAGCTCCTCCAGGTAGGCCATGGCGTTGTGGCACAGGTTGCAGATTTGTGTGGGAAATCCATGCGGCTGCTGCAGGACATCAATGTCGAGGAACTTCTTTAGCAGCTGAATCAACCGGGGATTCGGGCACTGCGGATCCCTCAACTGGCGCAGGCAGATCCTGCACAGCCTGGCCAAGTCGGCGGCGGTCACCATGGTGCTTGGATCTGGATCTGGATATATATGCCCGAGCAGCTCCTGAGAAACTGGAGGAGATTTCCAATTTTCCTGCTAACCAGGGTGTGGATCAGTGTGACCGCCGCTCGACCTTTAAAAAATCCACAAACGGGCACGCTAGAGTTTTAGCAATCGGCCTATCGATAAGTGGACCTGTTGCTCCAGGCCAAAAATTGTAAAACTGTGAATGCGAATAGGGATATCGCTAGCTACCGGGTAAGTAGTTGGTTACTATGCTTGGTAAGTTGGAAAATGTGTACAGAATTTAAACTATGGATACAGCATCTTGGTAATATAAAAGTGAATAAATGAAAGGGTTTAAAAGAATAAACTTTTATCACAAAATGTGTTTCAGTCAAATTAAGAATAACGACGCCTAGTACACACACGCAAATCATTTTTGAGATATTTATGTTTGGTCCGTTTTCAATTTTTTTAACGTTTGAAACATTTTCCTGGGATCCTTTTACGCCAAAATACAGAGATAAAGCGAAACCAGCTTTGCATACCTTTAGTAAAAAGTTCTTTCTAATTAGCAAACATTTAACAATTTAAAATGATATTTACATTTAAATAGAACATCTTCTGTGTTACCCAAACTAAAATAATTGTTTAAATGAAATGTGTGCAATACAATGATCAACATGGATATATATATTATAAGAATTATAAACTGTATACCAATGTTTAATATTTTACTGCTTGCGAACGTGATTTTAGGTGTGACTTCTTAGTGCGACCATAAGACGGCAGACCGCGAACGCATTTCACGTTGACGTTTTTGACTACCATCCGCGCGGTCACACGGGTGCACGAAATTCAGCACAAGATTTAGCTGGGCTACTTTTTGTTGTTTTATTTGATAATCCGCCCAGACGCGATCGGTTTCTGCGCTGGACTCCATTCTACTGAGACGCTAAGGTAGCAAGTGAAAACGCAGAGATGTCTCTAAACCCACAGTACGAGGACATTGGCAAGGGATTCGTCCAGCAATATTATGCGATATTCGATGACCCGGCGAATCGGGCGAACGTGGTCAACTTTTACAGCGTGAGTGTTGCTGCTAGTCCTTGTCTTACTATTTCATTTTTTGTTGTTGTGAGAGCTAGGGCTCCTCTTCCCCATCCTTCCTTCTCCCGCTTGCCCGCTGCATTGCCCTGCATCCCGTGTGTCCATCTGTTGCTGTCTTGCTCGCTCTTGCGGCGCTCAGGTGACGCGCGACGCGCCCTTGAAAAATTCCGCCTTCCCGCAGCAACGGCAAAAAGAGCGCGCAAAAAATAACAAGGAGCTGAGCCGAGCTGAGGCGCAGCTGGTGATAAACGAGGAGCCGAGCGGGAGGAATGATAAGCGGGGCAGCGGGGAGCGGAAGCAGACTGCGGGAGCGTTTGATTCTCGAAGTTTCGAGTGACACATACCGCCCATACCACAAGCATCTGTATGTACATATATGCATAAGTATATTTATACATACAACATACATAGAAACGAGGTCCAAAAACAATATCCGAAGATGTTTCCAAAGCTAGAATAATCTTGGATAAAATCATCGAATGGTAGCACACAAAATGAAGAAATAACGCCTAAAATATAGATTTGATTTTATAAGATCAGTAGAGAGCATTATGGAAAAGGATCTTTTCCGTTGTGTTTTCTGATAGCTCCTTGTACAATTTAAATAATAAAATGTATGCTATTGGCTGCTTTATACAACTTCCATCAAGATCTGTATAATTTTATTCTTCAAATAATGTCGAAAATCGGAGAACACCGTAAATCCTTCGCCCAAAGCTCGTTTATGCGCCATTGTGCATTCATCCCAAACAATTATTTTGCATTCTTGCGTGAATCACATCTGTAAGCACCTCCTAAATGAGTAAAAATTAAGTAACTTAACATGGATTGTGCTATTTCGTTATTTAATTAAATATTTATTATTTCCACTTTCAGGCAACCGACTCCTTCATGACATTCGAAGGCCATCAAATACAGGGAGCGCCCAAGATCCTCGAGAAAGTCCAGGTCAGTGGAGTCCCACCTTAGGCTGGCTTACTTACTTACCTATTGCTTATTTTGAATCTCTTACAGAGCCTGAGTTTTCAGAAGATCACCCGAGTGATAACCACAGTGGACTCGCAGCCCACCTTCGACGGCGGTGTGCTGATCAATGTCCTTGGAAGGCTGCAGGTAAGCAGATCGCCTTTTTGTTATAGAATTTAAAAAAAAAAAAAAGAAAATCTCAAGTCCCCTGCTAAATTTGTTTGCAGTCGTTAAAGGGAATTTTTAAAGATTTTAAAGAGTTTCTTTTAATGACTGTCTGCTGTGTACAGTATGGTCAGGATAATAGCACGCACACTGAACTTTTTGTTGTTGTATTTCTTCGCCCTTTTGCCACTCGAAAGACCACTTGAATTATCTAGTTTTTAACCTTGCCTTGAAGATACTTTTATGTAGTTATCCGAGATTTTTAAACTTTATCTGCGTGAATATATTTAAAGACTATTGCAACCATTTATTCCGAGTTTTTAAAACCCAAAAATTGGTTATCATCACAGCTTGCAAGTAACAGTTGAACGTTTTGTTTTATTTTTATTTTTATTTGCGGTCTAAATATACAAAATAATAATAATTTGAGCTTCGGGAATCTTATTTTTGGTCTTTAATTGAATTTTTCTAGGTTGAGCCACCAAAAGAGCAAATTTCTCATGATGGAACCTTAAAATTGAAGCCAAAAATCCCCTATTTAATGTATTAATGTATATATTGAGACCTAAACAAAAGCCTCCGTAAATGAGACATATTCTTGGATTTCCAAGAACAGTCAACTGTTATTTGCGAGCTCTGGTTTCCATCAACAATTAGTAATCCAGTAGCCATATTGGGCAGTGGCAGTGCTATTAACCTGTCGCAACTGGCTCGAATATCTCGAACTTCACCCACCTACATATATCGTATAACGTATATCTCAACATCTGGTTATGTTTGTGATATGAACATGAAACCCCGATGCAGACCGACGAGGATCAGCCGCATGCCTACATTCAGACCTTCGTCCTGAAGTCGGTCAGTGGCACTTTCTTCGTCCAGCACGATATTTTTCGATTGTCGTTGCACGACGTGTAGCCCAGCCTTCAGTATGCCACGCCCAGTCTCCAGACTCCAGCGCCAGGTCAAGTCAAATATAAAAGTCAGAAACGAAAGCCAAGACCAAAGCCCAGAGCCAGAAAAGCAGCCAAATGAATCCAACCAAATGATCAGCAAAACCAACCACAAACAAAATTATCAAAACAAAATATTCAAAAATATGAGAATCCTTGCCGTCCCGTCGCCTTCTTCTACTTCTTCTCACTTGTCCTCACAGTACGTGAAACTCAAACGGCAATTAACCACAACAAAAAATGTTACGCCTTTCATTTCGTGCATGGTTTTCGTTTTCGTTAATTTCTTTGTGTTGTGCTAAGAACCAATTAACAAATTTTTAGAGTGGTCGCTGGGAAATTGACATCTAATCGAGATATCAAGGTTAGCGAGAGGTTATCCTTTTAATGTTAACAATTAATAATTACTGTTGCTCATTTTCGTTTCTTTTGTCTCAAAGAAAACTGACAAATGAATCACAGCTTTGAAACGCAATAACTGGAGTTTTTCCGGTGTAAACGTTCATTCTGCGTTATTGAGTTAACTCCGATATCGATAGATAACTCATGTTAGTGTAAATTGGCTATTAGTCCGTTTTAGGTACATAATTTTGTAGGCTTTTTAATAATAGTAATTTAACGAAAGTCAAGATATATAAAAAAGCAAATATTATATATAGAAAGCAATGTTTACAAATTATGGGGTCGCCAAATGCCTTTTTAACAATAAATTAGCCTTAGAAAATGATAACAAAATGTTGAGTTTGATTTTTCAAATAAATACATTTTTGGTATTGCCTAGAAACCTGGAATTGTAATTTCCTTTACTATTCTTTAAGCTCAACCTTGATAGAATTTTTTTTTTATAATAAAAGTTTAAGATAGAGAAAAATCGGTGTTTTCGACCAAGTACTTCCAGAAATAGGTTTAATTATAAAAATTAAATATAAACGCATTAAACTACACCCAAAAAAAAAAAAAAAAACAAGAGTTTAAATATTTAAAAAATGTACTCAAGCAGTATAACGAGCTTAGTATAGATTTAATACCAAATAATACAAAGTGTAGTTTCTATACTCTATAGTTTCAACTGATATTTTTTCGAGCAGTATTTTGATACGAACCTTCATCAAAAATTCGATAACATATCGGGTTAGCTGGAAATTAGTGCTTTTCCGATTTGGTATTATTTTTAATACTCTTGTAGTATTAAATTAATAAACATATTATTAAGAAATTTCTAATTCTCAAGAGTACAAAATTCATGTAACAATAGTTTAGTTTCTATGACGATTTTTTTTTTGGGTGTAGCTATAATTTATAATTGTTTGTTTCTCCAATAAATGTTTTAAATGTTTGACTCCCTGGTGTTTCGAAACTCTTTCATTGATGTTGTAATTGTTGTTTTCGAACATGAATGGTGTTCATAATAATAAGCCCTTTCTTACCCCAGAAATACTTGATTCCAAAATGAGACACAGCTTTGACAGGCAAAGAGTCAAAACTATTTTAGTTCTGTATTGAATTTTTTGTTTAAGAAGATGGTAAATTCCTTTTTTAATCAAAATTAAAGACACATTCATGATTAATTGTAATTAATCTTTGTTCATCTCTTTAACAACTGAACACAATATTGCATTAACTTCTAATATCAACTGGGCAAATATTAATCAAGCACAGTTTTCGAGCGACCACTGTACAGTCATCCCTCACCAGGCACACACACACACACACCCAATTGGCTCTACACCACTCTCCTTATGACCCGGCTTGAACTCGTATGTGTGTGTTTCCAAATCCAAAATGGGTTCTTTTTCGCACGCTTGTTAAAACGATTTTAAATAATTTATACAAGCTCTCAGGATCTCGGTGTGATTAATATCGTTATTTTGGAATTTTTTTTGCAGTGCGACGACGATCCCCCGCATGCCTTCTCCCAGGTGTTTGTGCTGAAGGCCAATGCCGGCACCTTCTTCGTGGCCCACGACATCTTCCGACTCAACATCCACAACTCTGCCTAAAGAACAACCCAATGCTCTGCTGAAGAAGTATATGATTTACGATATATCCACAACACTCAACACTCAACAACACACATTACACATCCAAAGATGCAGCATGTAACAAAGTGGAACTCAATGAGAAGCGAACTACAGCAGACTACAGCTTGTTCTCACGTTTATCAACAATGAAAAACAGAAACAAAAACAAGAAAAAAAAAAAAAACACATACACAATAAACAAAAATTAAATGCTAACTATTATTACGATGTAAACAAAATGAGCGACGAGCTCGCGATTTACCTTTATTTGTTTTTTTCTTTCTTTTCCCCCATTTTGTGTCCCGGTACTCTAGCTTTACGGGCAACGGATCTCAACTACTTATTTAGCTAGAACTATCAAATTTGGCATGGAATGTGTGGTATGCTATATGTATGAGCAGCTCAATATGTATTTCCAGACATTAAAGTATAGTAAACCGATCTCAACGGAGTTTGGAACTTCGCTAAATATTTTCCCTCTAATTAAATTCGAATTTAATTAATCTGAGTACCGGGAATAATACCCATACAGTCGAAAATATCTCGGCTGTATATGACTAAAAGAGTGATGCGAGAGTTATTTTTTATTGATACAAAAACAAGAAAAAAAAAGTGGGACATGCTTAAATATTAATATATATAAATATTAACGTTAAACAGCTGTTGTATGTGGTATTCCAAATTATGAATAGAAGCACAAAGAAATATTGATTAGACTTACAACTATTAAATGCATTAAAAGAAGCTCTCAAGCCGTATTTCCAAACTTTAAAATTATAGCTTTAGGGATGCGATGCGATAGATGGACACATGATTAGGCGGCTTGACGGTTTCCTTGATCACCTCTTGATCACTTGTCGCGAAATGTAAAGACGGCATCGAATCCAAAGAGTACACCATTCACGATGGATAGGGAGGCCTTGATTAGCGCCAGGTCTCGGGTTCTAGTTCTAAACGAAAACTCCCAGGCTTCGATGATAAACACACCGCTGGCCACAAATAGAGTGCAGCCCAGGACACTGAAGAAAATATCAATGCGCTTGTGTATGGGCGCACGCATTAGGACGCCTGGAATTTAGAGATAATATATGTACATTTAGCGTGTTCTTCTACGTATTTTATGCATCGAAAATGTTTGATGATGCTGTCTGTACTTTAAACTGTTTTGAAAAAGTATTTTCATAATTTTTTAAAAATAATAAATAATGAAATAATAAATGGATGTTAGATATTTACCAAAAACTTAACAAATGTGTCGTCATTTCGAATTATAAACTTGATTTAAAGTTCTAAGAAATATAGGGGAGTTTTTAAATCACTTTGAAAGGCTACTAAAAGTATGCAACAAAAATATTTGAGGCTCCACATTCGCTTATTTGTCATGACGCATTTGGAGCTTAGTTTTAGACACCTTATTAAAGTGATTTTAAATCAGAGAATCCGCAAAATTGGGTGTGGTTTTGAAATCAATTGAAATGGTGCCTAAAAGTATGCAAACAACTATCTTTAGTCGCAAATAATTTGAGAGATGGAATATTTATATACTTTTTGTCACCTTTTTAAATAATTTAAATTAAATAAAGACTTGTGTGGCATTCCAGATATTTTTCAGAGTAAAGTTCCATAAAATGTGCATTAAAACTCACCTGCAAATACTCCAAGTACTACTATGATATAGCCTGTAAAGGTTCCTGTGGCCAGAAACGATGTCATTATATCTCGATCGTTAAAGCTATAAAAATGTAGCACTAAACACGCTACGGCAAAGCCCTGGGAAAGAAGATAAATGGAGAGTGTAAATATTATAATTATCTTAGAGTTTTTGGAACAAAAATAAAAAGAATAAGAAATGCGAAGTTTCTATACCCATAGACCAAACCTTTCCCAAGCTTTACAATATAAAACATAAAGGTTTTGACGATAGGCGAAGAAAGTGTGGATTAAATTCAAAACGTGATTATAGAATTGTAAAACATAACTATCCGGGGTGCCACAGAAATCACTGGGATATTAAAATCGCTTAAAGAGTTGTCCTGAACTATGTTACATCTGAAAAAAAAACAATTTACACGGAATTTGGAGCTTTAAAACATTTTATTGCATACTTTTAGACACCGTTTCAAGGGATTTCAAAACCCTAGAGATTTATGTAGCACCTCCGTATATATAAAGGACCCCAAAGTGTTACAGGTACTATATAATTTTCACTTCAATTTTCATCACAAAGGACCACTTGCAAAAAAAATTAAAAAGAAAGTAGTGCTTTACCAACTCCAGGAACTTGACAACATTGAGACGACCTTTCCGCTCGCCGTGCGACATTTTGAGAAACTGCTGACGCTGCTGACAGTCTTCAAAAATGTTGTCCAGTTTTGGAGATTTCACGAACTATATATTGAACGATTCTACGAATAATCCCCGATTATATCGTTTATGCAGCGTGCACACGACGACAGCGCCAGATGAACTGATTCGAATGAATGATGCCACTGGATGGATGTTGGATGGATGCTATGCAAATTCTGCAGTCTGCAGTCTGCAGCTCAGTGCAGCGCAGCGCAGCAGCAGCTGAAATTAATTAATTACACTTAGGAAATAGGCTTTTCATTTTTCCGTCTCTGTTTGTGGGCTCTCGCATCTGGTCGGTGAAGTGGACGCACACACAGAATCGCCAGAATCGTTCCTCTGTAAGCCGCACTTGAGGCCCATCCCTTGGCTACTTGATTGAGTGGGTCCGGGTCCCGGTCCCCTGTGGCATCATTGTGATTGCATTTACCCCAGAAGGTTGCGCCCAAGATCGGTGGAAATGGGGCCAGCGGGCTAAGTTGCTAATTTCTAGTTAGCAACAAAGGCGATACAATGGAAAACAGATCGCTCCATTAAGACGAAATCATTGGGCAAAATCATTCCATTAAATCAGGGTCGGGCACCAAATACCGAGCTCTGAGCCAGCAAAAACAAAGTAAATTTGATTAAGTGACTCCCTCATTCAATACCCCAGTGGGATTTACGAATGTATCTTATCAGCTAAAGGCACCTGCTGATATGATTCAACAAACATAGACAAACCTACACGTACACCTCCAATCTATACTTAGCCCCCCTTATCGCGTGACCGGTACGATCCATAGTTTCATTACTTACTACTTATTCTGGACTTTTATTTCGTTTTCAAAAGTCTGTTTGTCCTTTTCTATAAGCTGTGTTACGTATCTAGATTCTAGAACGAAGGCAGAGAAGCATTTAGCAAATCACTTTGTCTTTGCAATTTGACGGTAATTACCGGCAATTTGTTTGCCTTTATGGATCCATTTAGTGTTAATCGACAGCGTTTAACAGCCACAGCATACAAATAAGTAAGAAAGCTACAGTCGAGTGGGATCGACTGGGAAATACATGGTGCCCAAAGCTGCGATGCAAAAACTTTATTGTCTAATAACTCCCGTGATTGTCATGCAACTGTACTCAATTATATGTACTTCAAGGAACGCCCGTAAAAAGCTATTAATTAATACGCTGAACCCGGTAAAAGGGTATTTTAGCTTAGTGCCATCCGAGAATGTTTTGTAATAGGCAGAAGGAGGAATCTCCGAACCCATACAGTATACATTTTCTTGGATAACATCGGATAATAAGCATTATAGTTATAACACAATGAAGTTATACTATCTCTATTCCGCTCGCACTCGCTGGACGAGCGTCGACCCGTGATTTCGAACTGGGGCGATCCAAAATAAAACTTTTTTAATTTCTAGCTAGCTTTAGTAGTAGTAGCTTTCTTACTTGTTTGAAACAGTTGGAGGGTATTATAATTTAAGTCAACAGACTGCAGTACAGTAAAGAAGTCCTAATAAACATACCTGTCTTAGGATGAATTATTCAATTATGTCGTTAGCGTTACCGTTAGGGTATATAACTGGTTTAACTGGTAAAACTGGTATATAAAGGTTGCGTGCAAAGGTATACAAGCTTTATTTCTTGTTTACTTTGTAATTTATTCCAAAAATCAATTAATTAAAAAAAATGAATTATTTAAAAAATTACTGATATTTCTTAGACCTTAAAATACTTAAAAATATATAAGCTTAAGTCTGACAAATGTATTTTTCCAATATTTTTATTTGAACAAATTGTTTTTTAATTCAAAACATTTGTATAGTTTTTTGTTAAGTGTATGCCTTGTAACTATCGACGGTTTGTATTCCATAGGCGATTGCATCTGATCTCAGTACACAACTGCACCTGAAGCTTTCAAAATGCTAAATCCCGAGCTGATTTCCTTGGACAACCAGGTGTTCCGTACCTACATTGGATGGACCGCTGTATTGGTGCTCAAGATATTTGCCACAGGACTTTATACGGGTCTGATGCGCTTCATTACCTGCGTAAGTTGTCTCCAAACTTTTTTTTAGTGTTTCCACCGTGTTCACGTAGAAGAATCTACATACATTTACATAAAGTCTAGAGAAATCTACATACCATGTATGTTCTCTACATTAACGATTGCGCTTAGTTAACTATGTTCATGTCTGTCCTCCTTTAAATATTATTTCCTACATATTACATTCAATTGTATTTACTCTTTTTTTTCATTTGCATCGAAAATTTAAAAGTTTTAACCCGATTTGTGATGCAATTTGTATCTGTCATAGAAAACTATACTATTATTTTGTCAACTACTGTACGCATTCGAGAGAGCTGCATGTACTATTTCCTTTCCTCACTAACATTCGCTGCCTCAGAGTGACTTGACACTTTTCCGACACGAGTAAAAGGGAGATGGCGAGAAAGAGAGCCCCAGCGAGAGAGCTGTTAACAAGCCGGCCCCAACAGGCGATGTCGCGAGAGCGAAACTGAGCGAAACTGAGCGTAAGCGAGAGCATCGAGAGGGTGCGGTATAAAAAAACTAAGCAGACGCGTGTGGGGCTCACAACTTTTTTTTACTTTCGCGGAGTGCGAACGACTGAAAGACCGGGAGACTGGAAGAAACTAATCCATAGATCACTACATAAATCAGCTAAAATGGCCAGCCCCGTGGAACTGCTAAGCCTCACAAATCCCGTCTTCAAGACCTATGTTTTTTGGGTCGGAGTGTTGGTGATCAAAATGCTAGCCATGAGCCTGCTGACCGCTATCCAGCGCTTCAAGACAAAGGTGAGAGGGGGGGTGGATGTCAAGAGCGTGCACAGTGGGGTCAAAGTCTCAAATATCTCGACTAATTTGTGTAAATATACTCGGAAAACTTAGGGTTCTTACTTTTAACCTAATTGCCTAGTTAAACTGTCACATTTAGTTCACATTCTGGTTAATGTATAATCTACATTTGCAGTGTATATGTATGTATGTTGATGTTAAAAAGAGCTCAGGGCAAATGTCAATACTATTCTTTACTGGCTACTTTTTCTTCACGAGAGTCAATATGTAAATGTTTAAAAATGTGTGCCAGTGAAATTGGGCTACTAATTATGTATACAAATGTATATTAACCAGTTTTTTTTTTGCAAAAAATAGAAAAACTGCATTTTAGAGATTAATCTTGTTGATCTTTTTTGTCAAAAAATTTTCCAGTTTACGGAGATTTCTAGTCAAGGAGCTTCAAGTGTTTTTGGTGTGACGGATCATTATCACCATGATATTTCAAATAATACAATTTTATATAGATTGTATTATAGATGGCAATAAATTGATAACTTGTTTATACCCTTGCCGGGTATTACGTGGGCTGCTACATATATTTCTGGCCTAATAATTAAAATACGAATATTTATTAAGGAAAATAGTTTTATTGTTTTTCAAAATATTCTCCATCAAGATTTACACACTTTTGCATGCGCTCAAACCAATTTTCGAAGCACTTTTTCCACTCTGATTGACACACCTCAAAAACATGGTTTTTGAATGCTTCAACAGCATCTTTTGGCGACGAAAATCGTTGACCACGCATTTTCTTCTTGATGTGAGGGAATAAAAAGAAGTCATTTGGTGCCAAGTCAGGACTGTACGGCGGATGACCCATCAATTCGACGTTTTGGCCAGTCAAAAAGGCGCTGGTTTGAGCCGATGTCTGAGAGCTCGCATTGTCATGGTGCACAATGATTCGTCTTCCCTTGTTCGTTTTTCGAATTTCACCGAAGACTTCAGGCAAACAAATGGTGGTGTACCAATCAGAATTGACCGTCCTACGTTGCTCAAGAGGAACAGTAGCCACATGACCAGTTTTTGCGAAG
>VNKF01007960.1:0-47926 GCA_008044355.1 Drosophila lacteicornis
CGACCTTTGATCAGCTTCTTCTTCTCGAAGTTCGTTGACCCAAGCCAATATCTCATGGCGCGAGCGATTATCCATCGTATTATTTGTGTAGAGTATGTTAATAGCCTCACTCATGATGGCCACGAAACTAAATTTGTATAACATTTACTGCTTTCTAATAAATTTTAGAAACTCAAAATTCTCCTGAAAGCGACCTTTGATCAGCTTCTCAACTGAAATAATATGGGTCACTGCCATCTTCTCGAAGTTAGTTTACACATGCCAATATTTCGTGGCGCGATAGATTGTCTGTCGTATTATTTGTGTACAGTACGTTAATAGCCTCACCCATGATGGCTACGAAACTAAAGTTGCAAAACTTTTACTGCGCACCACACTCCTGGGGATGCATTGTTGGCCTCAATGAAGCGCCTGAACCAGCAGGCAAATTCCAAGTTATCGTTAAGCCTCAGAATTAGCTGAGACTTGATTGGTTTCTAATTTAATTAAGTATAGCCGCACTAGAGTGAACCAAAATAAAACAAAACTCGAACTCTTACCTTTAGAAATAAAAATAATACTGATGAAAAATACTACAAAAATCCGAAAGAAATTATTTTAAAAAATACACAAAATGTTTTTGAAGAGAACCTGTGTACAGCTCACGAACTGATTATAGAATGAATATGAAACGAGTCGTCAGTTGGCTCGAGTTCAGAGTTTGAATTCTTTCGTAATGCGACTACGGCCAGACTAATTTGAAAGGTAAACAATGAAATTGGCCTGAATTCGCAGTACATAATTATAAATTTCTGGAATCCTCATGCAAACACTCCTGCAGAAATTAATATGAAAGCCCTTAAACTGATTATTACACTCGCTCTTGTACATAAATTTAGTTAATTCATAATAATTACTCAATTTCACGGCGGAAAAACCATGCCGCCGAAAACTTATTTATTTTGTTTATTTATCTTGCTTTTGTGCAGTTGCTGAAAATTATGACAAGCCTTAGCCAAAACCAATATATTCTGTGAGACCGTTTTGTCTAATGAGACATAAATATACGTTTTAGATGCAATTTTATGCATTAGAGGCGGTATTTTTTTTCGAATTCATTTTTGGTCTGGTATTTTTTTCTTTAGACCTATCGGGTTTGTCAATTGAAGCCAAGTACGCAGACAGTAAAACAGTTCGCAACCCAAAAAAGATTTAATCTTTTTCCAGTGTGACCGCTTCTTAAAACGCTCTTTGGCATTTATATTGAAATGTGCTTAGAGCGATTTGAGTGTAAACTGAGAAGTTTTTTGTTTTTTTCATTAATTTCATTAATGAACGCGGGAGGATCGCGGAATGATTGCGGAAGGATCGCGGGAGGATCGCGCGAGGATCGCGGGAGGATCGCGGAATGATCGCGAGACGATCGCGGGGGGATCGGCGAATGATCTCGCGAGGATCGCGGAATGATCTCGGAAGGATCGGAGAATGATCGCGGAATGATCTCGCGAGGATCACGGAAGGAAAATTATAATTTAAGTAAATAAATAAACAGTGTGACCAATCGGTGTTTGTGCTAGAATGTGTCAAAATAATAGTGTTTCCATTAGGCGGAGTTAAATAGCCACATGAGTATTTATAATTATCCGGTGAATTTCCTTCACGAGAAGTTTTTTAACAAGCTTCTTAATACATTTACTAAATTCTTTCTTTTTGGTTTATACCGATCTACTGAAAAGATTTGACCAAGGCAATAATTGAGCCCGATGTCTGAAGAATCTGAAATGGCAATAAGTAGTTGTTTTTATTTGCTATATAATTTAGATATCTTAACTAACCGATGCAAATGTGGCCAGTGACGGCGAGAAGAAGGGCACTGCCATAGTCATGGCCCGCTGAGATCGCAAAATCAGGAGCAGGACAAGGCGCCTTTGATGGGGTAAAAGTAGTTGCCAGGGACAGGAACCAGTGACTTTGGAAACCTCCACGCTCTATGGTATAATGTAATGGAAAAAACTGATATTACTCTTGAAAATCGCTGTAAATGTAGAATGTTCTTAAGTTTAACTTAAATCATGTGTTCTGATGAGTATGAGCTAGAGGTGTGAGCTTATAAGTATCGATAACTATCGCTATAAGAATGGAACAATGTGCTAGTTTAAAGCTTGTTGTTTATAAGTTCATAGATTTACTAAAATTAACTTTTTAAAGCCTTAAAAACCTTTCCCAAATCCTTAAAATAAAATTTCCTGAGCAGAACTTACGCTCTCAGCCACCAAAGTTCCGCCGTAGCAATAAACCAGAAGTTGGCTCAGAGCAGCAATCGTATAGGCCACGTAGAGAAGAGCCCCAAGGCCATTGGTACCGACGGTTAGTAGATTCACCATGCTAAAGCCAATAACCATTCCGGCGGACACAAAGTGGGCCAGAGTAATAATGGCGTAGCGCTCCCGAAAAAACTTCGTCAGCTCTATAATGGCGTTATGTTTGATGATTACCGCCCGCAGTTGCTGCTCCAAATTGTAAAGCTGCACCGGCGATAGCTGCAAGTGATCTTCAGCAAAATATTTTTAAAAATATATCAATATTAATCAACAAATAATATAAAATGTAAACCTTTGTAGGGCTTGAAAATGGCCCGAATCTCGGCTTGCAGAACCTCGAAAAGCGCTGATATGTGGGCACAGAACTCAAAGTAGAAGCCGTCACAGCCGCCAAACATGAAGATGGTCACATATCCGGTGTAGGCAATGAAAATGTACGTCAGCGGAAAAAAGGGGGATTTTAAGAGAACCGCCGGCATTCTGTGGAAATATGTTTAAAAGATTTATCACCTCTGCACTGCACTTATTAAAATTAGTACTTTTCTTCTTAAAAGTAGGTAAAAAAAAAAAACCAGAAACGGGAAGAAGAATTCTCATATTGAGAACGTTTTTTTTGAGAATGAGTTTTTTTTCTTCCCGTTTTAATAACTTTTTTTTTAGCTTTAAAAACACAGACATAATTCTAAGTTTCTTCTGTAACTTAATATGTTAAATTAAATATGTAAAATTAAATTGTTTGAAAATTAATATACAAATTCTATTAGACATTTTTCCTCTCACACATTTTTAAAACACAATTATTACGGCTTGACTCGGACTCAAACCCCGGATTGTCAAGCTCTCCAGTCCAGCACTCTACCAAATGCTCCACTCAGGCAAATCGAAGAAGTGCGTCGAAAAGATGAATATGAATATGAATATATGAATGGTAGTGGTCAAATCTTTTAATAACTTTCCAGAATACCAAGAGAGCTCATTTAAATTATGACTTCCCCTCAGGGAAGCTCAAAGGAGTAACTTCTTCTCGACTTCACGATTGCTTCTCGAAAAAACAAAATCGCAAACAATTTCTTCTCAAGAATTTCGAGAATCCCTCGAGAAAACATCGTTCTCAATTTTTCTGGGTGTGTCCCTGCCACTCACGTCATATTGAATGGTGTAAACCAATGGATCTCATCGCCACGTTGCTGCAGATAAAGGACTAGGGCGATCAGGATGGGCTTCAGGTTGTAGGTGGTGCAGGTGAAGAAGCCGGTGGACAGGGGCCAGAAGTTAATCCGCGCCGCCATGACCGAGTGCCTCAGCCGGATCTGGCGCTGCTCGGGCCTCTCCAGCTGGACCTCGAAGAGGAGCTCCCGCAGCCGGGTCCACATGTCGCAGAGATCCCGCCTGTAGCGCAGCATGAGGAACATCTTGAGGAGGGTGACCGCCGAGGTGCCCGCCGGACAGAGTGTCTCCAGGGCGAGGGTGATCTGCTGTTGGTCCAAAAATCGCAGCCCGGCATGCAGCTCAGTGAGCACGCCGATGGTCAGAATAACGAAATTGACCAGGGCCCTCACTGGCAGCCTCTCGCCGCGCCTTCCTGGCCAATAGCCCATGAGGTTTAGGCCGAGAAAAGGCACCGCAAAAAAGTACACGGACAGCGGTTGATCGCTCTTCAAGAACCGGAACCACTGCACCATGGTTGAGATATGTTTCTAATGGCCATGTCCTGGCCAAAAGGCTCTCTTATAAAGGCGGCTGTCTACGCCTCAACTACTTCACTGAAGAAAACAAATACTTTAACTTGTGGTTTTTAAATTTATATTAATAAAAGCGGTTTAAAAGTAAGTTAGAGCCGTCTGTTTGGTCAAGTTCTTTTGGTTTTCAATGTCCTAATTGTAGTCTTTCAGTTTATTTAGTTTTATTATATTTGCATATATTATTTTTTATTTATTTTATATATTTATTTATCTTTTACTTTCCAGTGTAATCCCCCCACTTCTAGTTAATTTAATTGACTTGTTATGCAGTTATTGCCAAAGTCATTTGGCCAAAGTTCGGCCAGAAAGTTTCGATAATTGCCAATCCTGGGAACTCGTGGCTCTCGTGCGTTATTTATGGGAATTAGAATTGGAAATGGTAATAGAAATCGAAGACGGCGACGACAGGCACAAGTATGTTAGTCGGGGAACGAGTCACAATCAGAGCTAATGCATCAATTAGCGCTAGCCGCTAATTTCAGTAATCAAAATACAAACAAATCAAGATTAAGACACTCGGACGTCGGACTCGACGAATTCGCGCGTTTTTAACTAATCTCGTGGCCCATTCACGCACAGCATGAAGTTCCAGGAGCGGATCCGGATTCCGGAAGATTTTGGCACATGTGCTCCGCACTGATAAGGAGTGATAAGGGAATACAAGAGTATAAATAAACAATGCAAAATGTACATTTTTTCACACAGCACAGATATACATATTTGTCTGGCTGCAGGGATGGGCACTAAGAATGAATGCGGGAGCCAGGCAACAGCAAAATCTAAAAATCTAGAGCGAAAAGGAATCGGCAGGCATAACGGAATGAGCTTTGGGAGCCGAAAGAGCCTCTGCGTGCCCATCTCTGTTTTAATGTACTGTTATCAGCATTTATGAAAAACTATGTTGTTAATTTTTAAATAAATATCATGATATAAATGTCATCATTACACTTATCATTATTGTAAAATTCTATTTCTTAATCGCCCTTAAATTAAATTCAATTTAGTTTATTTTTCATACAAATATTCTCCTTGCCTTTGGCTTTCTTATAAAATGAATAGTTGGACATATTTGTAAAAGGGAATTAAGATTTAGAGGATGCGATAATAAAATATTTATCATCATGCCTCTTGTCTACAATATGTTTACTCTAAATAAATAAATAAGTCATAAGATAAAGAGGATGCGATAATTAAATGTAATTCATATTGCCTATTGTCTACAATATGGTTAATTTAAATAAATAAGACGTCATAAGAAGTCGTTAATGTAGAAATGATTTTAAAATGTGGCTTCATCCGTACGCCTTTCTCAATTTTCTCTCATTATTTCTCTGCTGTCTTATCTCAGCTCGTCTTCTTATTTATGTAAAGCAAATATAATGGTTTTTATCACGAAGTAAGTCATATTCGCGACTTTGCTTGGCTGTAATCCGGGTCGGAACCAGAAATGGATGACCCTGATGCGTCACATTGATAAGCGTTAATTACTCATAATGAGATCGCTTATCAAAACACAAATATACATAGTAACAAGTTGATTGGATATCACGTGATTTTAAATGTCAGTTCAAAGAAAATATAAAAATAACCTGTGAAGGTTTTCTATTCAGATATGTTCCTTTTAGGGCCTAAACCTTGGCACTGATCTGGTCTAAATCCACTCAAATACCTTAGTTAGCCAGCCCCCGGAATTCGCACCTGTACAGCCCGATGCCCGTCAGGCTGGAGTCATAAATCATGTGTGTCCGAAGTATTGGAGTTTTGTCAACGCCTCTCAGACGAGTCCAAGTCGGTTTTTCTATAAATATATATACTAGTACGTGTGTACACACTTTAGACTTAGTATATATTTGCAGGCACACTTAGATTAGCAGCGCACGTTCCTCGGCCGGGTGACGTCAGCGATCGCACGCAGCATACCTGGCGGCTCACGGGTTTGGATTTTATTTTTATTTTAGTATTTGATCGGGCTTGAATAGAAAGAGCCGCGACGCCATCGAAGGTCGATAATGGGAGCCGATAAGGTTTACGCCTTTAGTTCAGTCTACGCTTGCGGCAGGTTCTCCACAAAAATGACTCAGAAAATCCTACAAGCTGCCTTAGTTGTTTATATTAACGAATATGCAGGAACAATTAAAGGAATTCTCTAAATTCAAAAACAGAAAACATCGTTATTCAAATCATTGCAAAAGAACTCAAATAAAAGTTATAATATTTTCAATAATTGCAATGATTTGTATAAGGTGTTTCTTTTATTAAATAATAATAAAAAATATAAATTATATAACAATTAATTATTTAAATTCAAGGACAGAAAACATAGGTAATCAAATCATTGTAAAGAAATGTAATAACAATTATTTCGAGTTTTCGACTTAGGTTCGTATAAAAATAATAATCGGAAAAGCACAAATAAAACAATAGGGTGTAGAAACTATACTATTAAGTATAGACTTGATATTATTAAGTATTAAATTTGTTGGGTGGGCACAGTGCTATATGATTTATTTACTTATGATTAAATCAAACTCGTACCTAGTGATGCGGATCCAATGGCTCAGAAATAGCTACATTTCTTTTAAAGTTATTGTATCCTTGAATCCCTATGGGCACCTGGTACCTGTTATCAAAAATACAGCCACTTACCAAAAACACAAGGGCATTAAAATTGATATAAACCACTGGATGATGATGATAATAATGATGATGGCTAAATTGCTTGATTCGCGGGATTGGGATAGATTTGATGGGCATAATTGCATCGGCAGTGCCCCGAGTGCCGAGTGCCGCGTACCGAGTACCGAATGGCTTGCAAATTGAATCAACGCCAATTGTTCAACCGTCAGCAGTTTGCCCCTTTTCTATAATACCTTTAGAGCCCCAGTCCCATGCATTTGGATTGAGATTATTTTTGTTTTTTTTTGTGGTTCTTGTTTTTGTTATTTTTTCTATAATTTTTTTTGCCACTAAATCGCAGCCCAGCCTCCTAGCAACAGAGCAATTGCTCTCCGTCCTCCAAACACACACCCTCCACATAGAAAGCACACACGCACACCCACCGCACAACACGCAACTTGAGTACAGTGTGAGCTCTTAAAAAATGTTAAAAATAAAGAAGTGCAATCTTATAGAAAAGTTAAGAAGAAATTTAAAAATAGGGGACATTTATTTCGACTGTTACCAGGACTTGAACCATGTAGTTCCGATTGCAAGTTGATAGCCGTCCTTCTCGGCCACTGGTTTGGTTAGAAATCCCTGGTCAAAGCTGCCTTAAAATTACTTTGAAATTATGGGATATTGCGAATTTTCCACACTTTTAGTGGGCCAAAAAATCCTTTCATATTTGACCTGTTTAATTTGTAAAAAAATATATACCTAAGATATAAAAATATCGCAAGATATTTCCCCACTCTCGAGTGCTTAGCATTAACAAATATTCAAATTTGGCCTACATTTGGCTTAAGATATAGCTCAAAATAAATTAAAATATATATCTTTTCTTTTCAAAATAACAAATAAGAGTTTTCTCATTCGTAGAGATCACTGTACCTTGCGATGGATGGCCTGACATTGTTTTTGAAGAGGCAGCCGCCTTAATTTGGAAAGGGGATAATCTGTGTAAGGGGTAACCCCAGTATCCAGTATCCAGTATCCAGTATTCAGAACACACAGTCTCCACACGATCACGCTGTTGCATGACAGGCCCAGCGAAAAAAACAAAAACAAAAAGCAAAAATAATAATAACAACAGGCATATATAGTGCACATGACTATTAGATAAGTTTATTATAAATAAGCATGCGGGCCACAGTCAGAACCCGAATGCGAAAGCCATAAAGAAGTTAAGCAATTCCAGACAGTTTAGAGCATAAATTGCTTAATAGAGTTTATACCCCACAATTGGGGGCATAAAGAGTGTCGCATTTTATAATTCGGTTTTTCTTTTTTCTTTTCCCCCCGTCAAGCTGCAAACATTTCCTAAATACCAAAAAAACGCCAGGCAGACTTTCCAGAAAGGTGGCAAAAAAGCGGCAAAGTTCAGGGTTGCAAACCCAAAACTCTAATTATTACGATATTATTATTATCTATGGAAAACCTTTAGAAAATAGCAAAGAACTTTTAATAGAAGAAGAGTATTTGTTTGAACAAATTAAGGCCCCTGGATCTACTGATCTACTTTTTAGGGGTCAAAGAGTCCATAATCAGTTAAGTTTTAGGTGGCCTCCAATCTTTGGCTGGCTGGCTGGCTGGCATTCGGCTATCGACGCATTACGCAATTTTATGGCGGTCCACAAGTGGCCAGGCCCCAAACGGGGTGAAATAAATGGCACAAGTATCAAAATCCACGCGATAGAGCCGCCGATAGTCATCAGTCATCAAAAAATGGCGCCAAACAAGGAAAAAGAGTTACCCACCAGCGAGTTTTATTTTTTAACCCTTTAAAATATCGATGTAATTGTTTCCATATTTTATAGTAACTTTATTGCAATCGAAATTGTTTCAATAGTCCATATTAATTATAAAGTTAATTGAATTTTAATTGGCTATAAATCAATTTTAGCTTTATCTCGAATATTTTCGGAGGTCCAAGGTCCAAGTCATAGAGCGATAGTTGTCTCGAAAATGTTTAATCCATGACTATAATTTTAATCCGTCGGTCCAGCAGATAACGTCAATCATCTATATTTCAAATTTGTTATTTTTAAGCTTTAATTTATTTAAATTAATTAATTTTCAATTTAGATTATATAACTATCTGAAAATATTTAATACACGGATGCAGCCAGGATCAGAAAATTATCTTGACAACAGATTTACCATGGAAATATATTTTTTCAAGATAGAAAAGACAGCAGAAACCATTTAAAACTTGTTAAAATTAATAAGCCACTTATTAATTAAACTATGGCTGCTAGTCTGCAGTGCAGAATCGGATCTGTCCGAACTGATGACCTGATGACCCCGATGTTGTGATCCATCATTGGGGAAATTTGCAAAAATAGCTCAAAGTGCTGACGATGCGCCTCGATGGACCTCGATGATAAATTGCCGCTTGATGGTCACCAATTAAGCTTAAGCCGGCGAAATTAATGCGAAATGTGAGAAGTGATAATTTCAATTCAAATGTCCGATTCCCCAATTCCAATTTCAATTCCAATTCTCACTGGGAGTTACAGTCACGGGCAATCAATTAGTCACTTACAGACAATTAATGTACATACATATAGGCTTGAGATACATTTCATTTTCTTATCCATTAAAATTTAACCGAAGATAAATTAAAAATAAATGCCATACACACAATCGCTGTGGATTCTAAAACGATACTATGTGAATACAAAATTTATTTGCAAAATCAAAATACTTTTATCATGAATATTATAATAATATAAAATATTTCTTAGTCAAAAATAATATAAATATAAATATTTAGGCTAAAACCTTGGTAGACAGAGCTATTTTCTGTGCAACCCCCGATAGTCCGATTAGATTGAAGCGCCTATAGTTTCAGTTTTCTTGTTCGGTTGTAACCAATTTATATTTAGTATTAGCACTGCCTCTAACTAGTTTTAAATGAGACTCTTATCGGCGCCACGCGTCGGCGGTCTTCTTCTTTTGGCCGAACTCCGATCCATTCCGTTTAGGGCAGGCCACCTCCTGGGTTCCTAATCTTGGCCAGCTTTACGACACGGCTATCGAATATTTTGCTATAGTGGGCTTTATGGCTTTAAACGCGGGCCGGATCGCCTTCGCAAAATGCACAAAAAAATGGCAACAAAACCTAAAAAACGAAAAGCCTCGATTAATGATATCAAAAGCGCCAGAAGACAAGCGGCAGACAGAGGCGACGGGCGTCGACCGCAACGCATGCGCAGTTCACGTGAACACACTAAATTAGCAAAGTGAAAGTGTTGCCAATTTGGCGAGTTTCTGGCATTCTTATTTGAAAAATTTCTGAATTGGAAATTCTTATAATTCGAAATATTTTGAAATTAATATAAATATAATATGTTCCTTCCTATGAGGTTTTCAATATATATTAACCATCATGTTTCTTTTATTGAAAATAACAATCTTAAAGCTGAAATTGATTGTGAAATATATTTGATTTATTTGTATTTTAGAAAAATATGTAAAAATACATATTAAACATTATTAAAAGAAGGATTTATTCAATGAATCACAGCATTAGTTTATTTTTTGTATATTTTCCAGAAAATTGATTTCCTCTTTTCTTTTTTTCTTAAGAGAACTTTTATTTTTATGTATTTGTGTCTTATTTTGTAAATGCCATCAAACTTATTTTTTTTTATAGAGTTTATATAATATTTATAACATGTTAGGTATTTTAAAGTTTTAGTCTTAGCTTGTAGTTAAAATTTCATAAAATTGCAAAGCTTGATAAAGGGTAAATACATTTTATTATAGTACATATTATTATATGTAATTAAATTAGTATATAATATTATGTGATATATATTATTACATTATATTCTCTTAATCGAAACTTCGTAAAAGCATTGCCAACACTGAAATGGATTCAAGATGCCGCCGACGATTAATAGGAAATTATTTCACGTTTGTCTGCTTGTTTTATTTTATTGTACAAATGTACGTTCGCCGGTTTATCGGTTTGTCTCCGCGTTTCGCGTCTGGACGCCACAAATGTACATACATAAGTATGTTAATTGTGCATTTAAAATTGAAATAAAATTTAGCCTGTCGCTATTTATTTGATACGTTTAACTGATGTTTCTTTTGGGCCGACCGTCTGCCAGCCAGGCCAGACGTTTTTATTTACGTTAACAATTTGGATGGGCTAGCGAAACCGTTACACCCAAAGAGAAAATACACCTACTCCTATACTTTTATTTGTATCTTCAATTTAAGGGCCGTGCTGATCTCATTCATATAATAGAAGCCCTTGATTTGAATTTATTTATAGATTTGCGTCTTAGAATAGTCATAGCTTTGGTGTTTGAAATAAAATAAGTATTGAAGCTTTGACAGCTAAAAATATTATTATTATATCAATGCTTGGTAAATTTTGTATGAATAATAATTATTATTAAATATTTCAAGATTCTTGCCTTTACTTTACAACTTAGGACAGAAAATATAAAACTTAAAGCCCTAGATTAATGAAAATCCATTCGGGGAAAAATATAAAAAATATCAATCTAAAATATTTTTTTAAATATGGAAAAACAGCTCCGATATGCTGTAAATTCCTCTTAATTTTCCCGTCTAGACACACCATAAACTACAACACGAACAGTTAACCCTTTTTGTGTGAAACTTGTTTGCAATTAACTTTTTCACACCTCACACGCTCAAAGGCAGTGCTAACATTTTTCTGTGGGTGATATAAGTGTTTATCCAAAAAATAAGGGAAAATGGCATTCCAATTGTTTAAAAGTCAAAGGAGGCCAAAGGGTTTAACACTAGCTAGTTTATTAATAATACTAATACAACCGTGAATATTTTTTGACATTTTTCCAAATTATTATTACAATTAAAAGTAAATTAAAAAGGATTGCTTTGGGAAATTGTTTACACATCTTACAAGGACAATTTCATTGTAAAAACTAATTGCCCTATTTATGTTACATATGTATATTATATTCCCTTCATTTTTATTTTTGTTAATTAATATCAAATATCAAAAATAAGTATTAAAAAGGGACATTGCTCCAGTTACAGATATCGTCTGGCGACTGCTAATACTCCCTTTGTTAACTATTTATTTTTGTTTTGTTTGCCTGACGAGGCGAGCGCGACGCCAAGTAATAATAAAAATTGGAGAATCTTGAAAAGGTAATTAGCACATGGTCGTGTTTGTTTTATACGCCATAAAAATAATCAAAAAATCGAGTCACACATCCGAACATCTCCCCAGTTGTGTCCGAGTGCGAAGTGATCGGATCGGACCGGAGCGGAGCCTATAAAAGCGGATCAATCAGCGCTGGATTTGCGCAGTCGCTTCAAAGAAGTGCCCACTGTATCACCGACTCCCACTCCCACTTCTATTTCCATTTCAAAAGAAAAACCCAGACCCAGTGTTCAGTTCAAAGTTCGCGAGTGTTTGTTCGTGTGCCAAAACTCTGATATTCGCTCACTTTACTTAACAGATCAGAATCAGATCAAACAAAAAAAACAATCACAATAAAATGCATTCAGCGTAAGTTGTTCATCATTACATCAGCCGCTCTGCCCTTGTCCTTGTCAAAAAAAAAATATATACATACAAACAAGGAAAAATTGCTTATTTAACGACTTTACTCATTTTCACGCATTTGCCCCGGACATCAAAAGTGAATTAAAAATAAACAAAACAATTTGGCAACTCAACCTGCAAGTGTTACCGTCCACACAGAGAACAGGTTCATATTGGATTCAAGGATTTTTAAATAGAAAAAATATGGGAAAAGGATTTTTTCGAAATATAAAAAAATAAGGATTTTACGAAACTCCCATTCTGTTTTTATTTATATATTTTTTTTTGTGTTGAACAATGGATCAATAAAATTGGAAATTTAAACATGAGGTTCATAATGGATTTAAGGATTTTGAAATAGAAATAATATGGAAAAGGGATTTTTTCAAAATATAAAAAGAACAAAGATTTTACGAAATTCGTTTACTATTTTTATTTATATTATTCTTTCTTTGAGCAATGGTTCAAAAATAATTGGAAATTTAAATGTAAGGTTAATGATGGATTCACGGATTTTGAAATAGAAATAGTATTGAAGAAGGACTTTTTCGAAATTAAAAAACAAGGAATTTACGAAACTCGTGTACGGTTTTTATTTATTTTATTTTTTCCTTTAAACAATGGATTAAAAATATTTAAGTGTGAGGTTTATAATAGAATTAAGGATTTTAATACAGAAATTATATAGAAAAAGGATTCTTTCGAAATACAAAAAAACGTGGATTACACGAGATTCGTATACAGTTTTTATTTATTTTATTTTTCTTCTATGAACAATGTAATTGGAAATTTAAATGTGAGAATAGAATACAATAAAGTTTTAATTTTGTTATTATTTTTATAATTTAGTTCTGGGAACATCAATATTTTTATACCACAAACAATTTTCTTACAAAAACATTCGTACATTTATTATTAGCACTGAATGACATTAATATATATTTTTGAAAAAATAATTATTTCATATAAATGCCTAAAAAGCTTGAATTATTTTTTGGAATGTCCTTAAAAGTACAAGAAATCAATAACTCAATAATAACAAGGATTATTTGTAAGGCACACTGCTTTTTTTGCGTGTAACCGGAAGCGTCAGCCAGGAATTCAATTGGGAGAGAGCGCTTTCCCTCTGGCCATCTCTTTCCCTCCCAAGCGACAAACTGCAAAGCGTCTAATCTGCCTGTGGGTGGCAGTGGGGGGAGGGCGTCAGAGGGAGCGCGTGAGAGAGAGCGGGAGGAGGGGCGTCGATCGTGCAGCAACTGCGCCGCAACAGAGGCAGCGACGTCGCGTCGGCATAGGCTGCGGCGACAACAGCTGTTGCTTTTGTTTTCAATGGCGCGCTGCCGTCGGTGCACTATGGGGCCCACGATCACTTTTGTGGCTCAAAAACAGAAGCTAATGAAAATTTCTAAAGAGAATAACAAAAGGTTCAAAAGCTGTGACAAATGTGCTAATTTAGTTTATGCAATTAGCTCGATATATAAACAATAGGTTTTAAGGCTAATTTAATAATTTTTTTTTTTAATTAAAAAGGAATCTAACTTTTGAAATGGCATTAGAAATAGGCTAAATATCTTTTGAGTCTTTGTAGACCAGCAAATTCTTTATAAAATCAGTGTAAAATTTGATTATTTCAGATTATAAAGTGAATTTCTGTAGTAATGTTTTAATACCCTTGGAAATGTAAAACTTAAATATATAAATAAATAGAAAATATCCTTTTTTGTTTTAACTTTGAACTATAATTAGTTTAAGTTGTTCAACATGATTTTTGTGTTTAGTTAAATAGACTTTTCAATCGTTTTTTGACATTTAATCAATAAAGAACTTTTTTTTCTTAATATATTGATAATAATGAAACTGATAGTAATCTCAGTTTCTGGGAAACATTTTTTTTAAACGTTTTATAACCGTTATTAGCCACAATATAATATTATAAGAAAAAACTTTACAAATTTGACATCTTGAACCGATTATTAATAGGAAAAGTATTAGAAATCATCAACGATTATTCAAAATAATGTTAAAATGGCATAAAACTAAAATTACCAACACTGTATAAATGTATCTTATATTTTAATATATCGTTTCTATAAATACTATACATTTAGACTATTGGTAAAGTTTTAAACTGAGCTTTTTTTACCCATTAAAAGTGGGTGTCGGCCCCATGGTGCAGCGCCTGCTAGTTCGTTGTAAGTGGAAGTGGAATGGTATTACTGTACTCTACGCTAGTATAGCCTAGTGTGGTGTGTGCGGTGCATAGTATAGTGTATAGTACATAGTGTAGTGTAGTGTATGGAGTGTATAGTGCGACAAGAACAACAACAACAGCCAGCGAAATAATATTATTAGTGGCGGGCGGGCGAGCGCGTTGCTTTTGTTTTGTTTCGTTGTTTGTCATTATAAATTGAGTGGGAACAAGGGGCTCCAGCTTAGTCGTGTTCCAGTAACGCTTCCGCGCACACACCAAAATTAAACAAAAAAAAAGCCAGGCCGACTAGCAAAAAGGACTCAGCCACTGTCCTCCTGTCCAAGCACCTTCTCTCTTATCAAAAAGCAACCGACAATCGAACAGGTGCGGAATCAAACCCAGAGTGCCAAAACTGAAGCTTTTGTTTATTTCTGATCCGCTTTCGATTTCTCGATTTCGCCCTTGTTTTTTGTTCTGTTTGGTGGCCTTAATTGCAAGAGCAGTATGTCCGCTAGGATCCTCGAGGACTCGCCCAACGCGCGCATCAACAAGACGATCCTGGATCGCTACCTCTCGCTGCCGCTGCAGGAGAATGTTGTCCAGGCCACCTACGTCTGGATCGACGGCACCGGCGAGGATCTGCGCTGCAAGGATCGCACCCTCGACTTTATCCCCTCGAGCCCCAAGGGTGAGTACCTCTAAAAATATGCAGTTAAGAAGTTACAAACTTAAAAAGGAATGGCTTAGAAACTAAACTCAGCTCAAGGTGTTTAATATTTTCATTTAAAATTCAAATTAAATAATAATTACTAGCCAAAAAGAATTAATAACTGGTAATTGGTAATTCCCCACACCTGCGCCATCAAGCCCTAATTATTACCCTCGATTAGTGTTCGTTAAACCCAAAAATTGAATCTTAATTCCTAGGCGATTAGCGCCTGCCTCAAGTGTTTGAAATGCCTGCATTAAGTAATTTCGCTCTTATCGGAGCATAGGTCGCGTCCGCTCTTGATTTATGTGCGAACCGCTTGATTTCTGCCAGTGTAATCTTATCTAGGCTGGAGTGGGCCAACTTGGAGCTGTCTTAGCCTCAGGTGCTGGCTTGATTTATCGCCATTCCAGGAACACGCCAGTGCCAGACACTCCTCGATCTAAGCCGCTTTATAGCCAGCTTAGTTCTATAATGGACATTTAATAGGTCGGTCATGAATGGGATTTAAATTAGAGAACTATAAAGGAAGTTGCAGTTTAGATGCCCTTGCTATTATAGGATTTAAAAGAAATTTATTTGTTTATTTATTTATTACTCAAGGGGTAAGAATCTACATGATATTTGTACAAGAAAATAATTTACGTTTTTCCCCTTTTTCTATGCGTACGTCTTATATATTACCATAACAATCTACTATATAAAACGAATAAGTTTTATAGAAAAAAAAGGGGAAGAACAATAAATGCATCCAGACCTCGAGCCAACCAAAACCAACGTTTGATTTAATCAAAAAATTCGCACAAAACTAAATAAGAAAGTGGATCTAACAAGCATCGCTTTCCAATGTAAATTTTTTCAATTTTTTAATTACAAGCTTAATAATAAAAATTGTATAAAACAAATCAAGTTAATTAGCAAAAACAAGCAAAACAAACCCAATAAAGCAATGGTCATACATTTAATTTAAATCCCTGCAAATACTTTTCTATTTTAACTAAATATTTCAAAAATGTTTTTATTGAGTATTCCAATTTTTCGAAACCCCAGAGTTCGTACAAAGATCTACTGGTTTTTGCTAAATTCTGTCCGAAAAAATTAAATTCAAGCCAGGTTATAAATAGATCACAGAAAGACAAACAATGGCTTGAAATGTTTCAGTCTCGACAGGCGCTAATTTGGCCAAATTAGTGAAACACCTTTAATGACCAGAAGTAAACACAAGCTCTCACCTGCTCACACCTGCTCACACCTGTCCTACTCTCTTCAATTAGAAGCTTATTGAGTGAACTTCTCAGTTCGAAAGCTGTATATCTTCTCTGGTTTTTATTCACAAGTTGAATGAAAATCCTATAGAACATTTTTCAGAGCTTTACAATTTCTCAAAACATCATTTACATAAATTTTCATATAAATGAAATAGTTATAGATACTGACTGCAACTAATTTTAGTCAGAAAAACCGGTTTGTTAAGCCGTTTGCTTGTCTACATTATTTTCCAATATGAAAATGATATTTAAAATAATTTTTAATGCAATTGAGAGTTAAATATTTCAATTAATAATTATTTATGTATAATTAATACAGTAATGTTATCAAAATTCGCACAATTTCTACATTATCTTCCGGCACGCCAATTGTCACTATTAATTTGCTTTAATTCGCATTTGTCGGCAATTACTACGCAATACCAATTTATGTTCATACATATAGTATAGCTATAGCTATAGCTATAGCTTTGGCTATACTAGAGTGGATCTGTGCGATTTTACGAGCGTCTGAAAAATCTAGCCCATAAATGCCCCGAAAAAATTGTGGCAATGAACGGCTTCGTCTGTTTGGAGCGGTTTTTTATTGATCCCTCTCCGCGCACTGGGGCTGGGTTATATAACCCTCGGCCGGCCGCCGGCGATGACCTTTGCCTTGGCACGATTCTGGCGGTGGTTCTCCTCCATTCCATTCGATTCAATTTAGCGTCTGGGAAGTGCTTTATGGTCTAAAAACAGAATTTTCACGACTCTACGCGTCTGATAATGCGATTTAATCGCCAGCGGATACGGGGCGCTTCATAAAAAGCCGTGCGGACTTGAAAGAGTTTCGCGGGCGGCCTGGCTGGCTTGGTGTTAATTGATTGCGTTTTAATGTGCAATTACCAGCAGAAGAGGAAGCGATATGGCGGGCACTGTAAACTAAATTTAAACTTTTCTGACGCTGAGTATATAGGGGTCTACGGCAAATCTAGAATAGATCATAAAATCCAAAAATACGAGCTTCATGATGATATTCCAGGGAATCTTGTGACTTGAACTCAGACTCGATAAGGAATCACAATCGCTTGATCAGGACCCGTCTGCTCTAGATCCCAGATCTCAGACACTATAAAAGATAGAGCTGCCAAATTTGGTGATAACATTCTTATAGATTTGTATTTATTTATATGTATTTATTTATTTATTTATTTATTTATTTATATAGATTTTCTGTAGAATGAAAATAGATAGGTTAAATATAGCCTTTCAAATGAGCTTTTCCTAAACTTTGAATAAACATGGAAGTTCGAATACGAATTCAAATTAGCACAGTTTCAGAAGGATGTACAGTTGAACACCAACTGTTATATTCAAGTGCCAGCTCAAACCATTGCGGGACAAGGACGGCCAGATGGTAGACAGGCAGATCAGCCGATGAAAAAACCCCCGTAAACCCCAGCCCGGGGAAATCGCAGCGAAAACATTGATCAGCCAACTCTCCTGACAGCTTAATTATTCCACTTGCACTTGAAAAACGAACAAAAAGCGGCGGCAATAACAAAAATGACTTAATGCGCACACAATTACCAATTAAGAATCTCACACACAAACCACATCGCGCCCTCTTCTTTCCACTCGCACGGACAGACAGTGCATTTGGCGGACGCTGCAGTGGATAGGAGCGAGGGAGGCAGCCACTGTGAGAGAGAAAGCCACACGCGCCTCTCTCCTAGCTTCTATTGTCTCTGTCTACTTTTGCTTCCTTTGAAGAGCACACAGAGAGATAGAGCAAGATGCACTCTGACTGCTTGAGAGCTGACTTGTGAGAGAAAGCCACACGCGCCTCTCTCCTAGCTTCTATGTTCTCACTCCTTTTCTTCCATTCAAGACTACTTAGAGAGAAAGAGCACGATGCACTCTGCTTGAGAGCTGACTCAGGTTAATCGCTCAGCGCTCTCTCTGCCCCCTACTACCTCCCGCAGTTCAAGTTCAAAGTGAAATTCTAATTGACAATTTTCCATGCGAAATGACAGTTAATCGTTAAAGCGTGCTCGCCTATCGATTTTTGGTTTCAATTGCAGCTATTGCAGCTCTCAACCGCAATCAAAAGTAATTGAAAACCTTGTAATACGGTTGCATTTCTAAGCAATTCAGTTGCAAAATGCCTGTCAGTTGCAAGGATGGGCAAGCCAGAAAGAGACAAAGGCAGAGTTTGATGGGGGTGGAGAAGTACAGTTTGCAGGCCTGGCAAAAGGTTGTACTTGCAAGGGAAGAATATAACAGTTCATTAAAATATTTACTTTCTGAGATATCTAACAAGAGATTAGTAATGGCATCTGTTGCCAAGCAAACACTATTTTGAATAGAGCCAATTAGGATGTACTAAAGGCACTTTCATTATCGTTATTTTGTTTTATATTTAAGTTTCTTTGAAAGAAAGGTTGCTAGTATCATTAAATCATTTCAAAATATATTATGAGATCACAAAGTAAAGAAATAAGTATGATTTCTTTTCATTTCATTTCAATAAATGAAACTAAACACCAATAATTGATTAAAACTGAAAAATGACAAAAAGTATAGAAATAAAGTATAGAAATAACTATGATTTCATTATTTAAATGAAACTAAACACCAATAATTGATTAAAACTTAAAAGTGACTAACCAAATTGAATATTATCTTGGGACGAGTGTATGCAAGTCACTTTCAAGATCAATGATCTCTCTAGAAACGTAATCTGTGATCGAGTGAGTGCCTAATCTAATCAGCGCTTGACATTGTTCTGCGGCTGTGTAGGACAGAAATCGGAAGCAACTAGCAACGAGGCAGCCTTTGCCACGAGGGTGTTACCTGTCTGTATCAGGCTGAGAGGTGGCAGGTGGGCTGGCCTGGGGGAAAGGTGAGAGCAAGGCTAATAACAATAACTGTAGTGGCAGTGGCAGTGGCTGCTGCTGCTGCTGCTGCTGGCACAGTGACACACTGACACACGAAAACCTGCTACAGCTGTTTATCAATTGGAGTGTTCACACACACCGCACACCACACACACACAAGGCACACACTCGAGGCACAAGTTCTATAGAGCGATAGAGATACCAGTTTGTAAATGAAAACGCTCGCTCAAGGTCACCCGGCGCTGCTGCTGCCTGTTACAAACCCATCCCCGGCCCCGCCCACTGTGAAAATTGTTCATAAGTGAAATATTTTCATTAGCATTATTTACAGTGTCCGCGGGGGAATTAACTATTTATTAGAATAAACAACAAACGGCTGCCAGTTCTCATTTCTCAGTTCTCCCCTATATCACGGCGATCCAAAGTTCTCACTTTACCCATTTTTTTGATGGATCATCCAAATAGGAGACGAGGTTCCGGATGGGGAAAAATAGGTATAGGAGGGGTGAGGCTGGGGCTTGAAATGTTAGATGCGCACAGCATTTATATTCTCATTCATTTGAATATGCAGTTACAGTAGTTACATAAAGAAAAATAAAATAAAACAAAAGCGAATGGCAGTCATTATATATAAAAATGTTGTTTAAAATTAAACCGGTTTTTTATAGGGTGATTAATAGCAAAATACAATTCATTATCTATGAAAGGCTTCTGTAAATCTTTTTACTTTATAACTCCTCTAAAAGTCACTTTAAACGAATATTCACAAATGATTTTATGTAGTTACTTTTGGTAAAAAGTCAGTATTTATAAATTGAAATAATATTTATTATCCAAGAAAGGCTTCTGTAAATCTTTCAACTTAACAACTTCTCTAAAAGTCACTTTGCAACGAATATTTACAAATGTTGTTATATACTTAGTTACTTTTAGTTAAAAAAGTCAGTATTTATCAGTTGTTTGTTTTATTTATGATAAATAAAAGCTCATGCCATGTAAATAAATGAAATTTTCTATTTACAATTTCCCCAAGCTCAGATTTATTTTGCTTTAAAAACTGCTTCTAATATTAATATTTTTTTTAGTTTTAATCCTTAAAGCTCGGCTATTCGGATATAGAATATTTCAAGAGCTTTCCCTAATTGATTCTAGTTTGGATCTAAATTCAGTGATAAGTGTTATTATCAAGTTTTATTTACAATAATATGATAACCATGATAACCAGCACTGAGGTGCAAATGGGGTCAGGAATATGTCAGTTTTTTAAACGGAAACCAGACCCTAGACTCACCCCCCACCAATCCCAGTTGCAAAGTTGCAATCAATTGCCGTCAATTACAATTAACTCATACCCTCTCGAGGGTACTGCAATCTACATAAGTGACCTTCGAGGTCAGAGCCCGTAGCAACCACTAATGGGTCACCACCCTCTCCGTTATAGAGCTGCCGGTTTGGAACTACGATGGCAGCTCCTGCTATCAGGCCGAGGGCTCCAACTCGGACACCTACCTGTACCCAGTGGCCATCTACAAGGACCCCTTCCGTCGCGGCAACAACATCCTGGTGATGTGCGACACCTACAAGTTCGACGGCACCCCCACGGACACCAACAAGCGCAAGACCTGCCTGGAGGTGGCCAACAAGTGCGAGGCGGCGGAGCCCTGGTTCGGCATCGAGCAGGAGTACACCTTCCTCGACTTCGATGGTCATCCGCTCGGTTGGCCCAAGAACGGCTTCCCGGGACCCCAGGGACCCTACTACTGCGGCGTTGGCGCCAACAAGGTGAGTCGAAGTTCGAGTCCTAGTAAAGAATTTCTTTCGAAATCGAAATGAACATTAACAGAAATAAATTCTAGGAAAAATAGAAGTAAATAAATAACTAAAGCTAGTTACGTCAAGTTTTAATTGTCTGATTGTTTTGCTAAAAAGTAAATGTTTATATAGGAATATGAACATTATTTTCTTTGCTAAATAACTGAAAGAAAATGCCAGTTCAGAGATTTTAATAAGATATCGGATCGTTGTTAAATGGTAGAAGAGAGTCGTATGCGCTAGAGGTGGGATATTATGCAGAGCGATAACTATTGCTGTAAGGATAGAACATTCTTTTGCTAAAAAGTAAATAAATGTTATTAATAGGAATAGGATTACAATTTTCTTAACTTAATTACTAAAAGAAAGTACCAGTTCAGAGATTTTAGCAAGATATCGAAGATCGGTGCTAGAAGGTAAAAGAGGGAAGTGTGTATGCGCTAGAGGTGGGATCTTATTTATAGATCGATAACTATCGCTATAAGGATAGAACATTATTTTGCTAAAAAGTAAATAAATGTTATTAATAGAAATAGGAACATAATTTTTGTAACTAAATCATTAAAATGGAAATACCAGTTCAGAGACTTTAATAAAATATCATAGATCGGTGTTGGAAGGGGAAGTGTTAGAAGCGGGAAGAGTGTATGCGCTAGAGATGAGATCTTATTTATAGATCGATAACTTTCGCTATAGATATGGAACTTAAAACTGATTCATGTATAACTTATGTACCTTCCAGGTCTACGCCCGCGACATTGTGGATGCCCACTACCGCGCCTGCCTGTACGCCGGAATCAAGGTGTCCGGCACCAATGCCGAGGTAATGCCCGCCCAGTGGGAGTTCCAGGTGGGACCCTGCGTGGGAATCTCCATCGGTGATGACCTCTGGATGGCCCGATTCCTGCTGCACCGCATTTCCGAGGAGTTTGGCGTAAGTTCGAGGATTCTAACATTCTAAAATCGTTAACATCAAAATAAATTATTTAAATATGTATTTATTTATTTTAAAATATATTCACTTTAATACATTTATTTTAATTACAGATTGTGTCCACCCTGGACCCCAAGCCCATGCCCGGCGATTGGAACGGCGCTGGTGCCCACACCAACGTCTCCACCAAGACGATGCGCGAGGACGGCGGCATCCGGGAGATCGAGAAGGCAGTGGCCAAGCTGTCCAAGTGCCACGAGCGCCACATTCGCGCCTACGACCCGAAGCAGGGCCAGGACAACGCCCGCCGCCTCACCGGCAAGCACGAGACGAGCTCGATCAATGACTTCAGCGCCGGCGTGGCCAACCGTGGATGCAGCATACGGATTCCCCGGGGCGTCAACGATGACGGCAAGGGCTACTTCGAGGATCGCCGGCCCAGCTCCAACTGCGATCCCTACTCCGTGGTGGAGGCCATCTTGCGCACCATTTGCCTGGACGAATAAGCGGGACCATCCGCCCGCATCCTCCGGAACACTTGTTATCGATTGCTATCGATTGTTGTTAAAACACCTTTGACCCAATTGACCCGTCACTGATTACCCGACATCGAACCCGAACACCCGAACACCCGAAGTTATACGAAGCATTACGTAGGCCTAGTTTTAAGCGTAATTAGCTCGCACTCAGTTTACCTAACGTATTTTCCCAGAAGTCAGAAAAGTAGACATCAGAATAATTACCTATTCTAAGGCAGCCCCTCCTCTTGCTGATATTTTTCAATATATTTTTTTTTCTTCGATATAATAGTTTTTTTCAGCTGCTGTTATTTAGGTTTTAGTGAGTTTTTTTTTTGTTTTTTTTTTCTGTTCCTAAGGGATCAGCAATGTATAAGGAGAAGAAGAGCAAGAACCCAAAAAGACATCATCTACAAAATATATACAAATAAAGCTCTAGTATCAAAGTCACTCCCCTAAGACCCAGACCCAGAACGAACCTTACCCATGTATTTCTTAATGATATTAAATAATTAACTTTAATCCTAAACTATATACATACTATATACTCTCTAGTTAAATAAATGCACTAAAAAATAACAAAAATACAGAATACAAAGCTGGAGTTTTTACTTTCTTGCTGATGGGCTTTTTGGTACTGATATCTATTGGAATAAATGCATAGCTTAGTTAAAACTCACTCGACAATGAGTGTAACGAAAAATCGCAATAAATAAATAAAAATACCACAAAGGCTACAGTATTGATTTATTTGCCTTAGGTATAATTTATTGTGTGCTGACTAATTAATTGGCTTCAAAGGACTGAAGGCTTGAGTCAACAAATCGTTATCGTCTGCCGTTTTTTTTCTGACTCAAAGGTCGTTGGCATTTCATTGTTAAATTTTGAAACTGTAAAGGTATTTTCTCAATTATAAATAAAGCATTTATCAAGCAGACAAGTGAAATTGTCCTGTAATTAGCTCTCCGATCAGGGGTTCAACATACTCTATGAATCATTGGAAGCTTAAATTGTTTGATCAGTAATTTGCACAGATTCCTCAACACTTACTACGTCAATCCAGTTAACGCCAAACTACAACATAAATATTGGCCAGCCAAGTCTAGACTTTTTGGCCTACAAACGCCTGGCAAATACACGGGATATTGATTCGAATTAACTTTAAATCGTTTAATTAGCGCCTTCACTTGCTATAAAGTATAGGTAATACGCAGTTAAATTTAGCCTCAGACAATAAAATAAAAAAATAATAAATAATAAATATATCAATAAAATAAATCTTTGCTCAACATTGCGTATACGTAATTTTTACAATACATATTTTATAAGAATTACGTATACGCAATGTTGAACTAAGATTTATTAAACATTCGGGGCCATTTCAGTATGGAATGTGAAAATATATTTATATACAAAATCATAATATAACATTGGGTATAATAAATATTATTATAAATATTATAATAAATATTTTCATAAGAATTACGTATACGCAACGATGAACTAAGACTTCTTTACCACTTGGGACCATTTTAGGAAGAAATAGATAGAAATTGCTTGTGGTTAATATTTATTCTTTTGCAATTTTAAGGTCGAAAACCGTAGCCATCCCATCCCACGTAGATAATCTGAAATTATCCTCTCAGTAAACCCCAGTAAAAACTACTTTTCTTGTTGCTTTTCATTTTGATTTATTTAATACTACAAATTGTAACTTTGATTTCGTTTTGTATGCATATCTGTTTAATTTTATTGGTTTCTTGTATAATTAAGTTGAATTTTACTTTTGCTGCTCTTTGCTCTTCAATATTTCAGTTTTATCGTTATATTGATATAGGTAGGTAGGTATATATGTATAAATTTTGTTTGTTTGTATATGTAATGTATTTAACACTATTTGTTGTTTTATTTATTTATCTTTTGCCAACTACATACATTCCATTTTGTGATTCTGCATTTTTGTTGCTTGGATTTACATATTTTTCTTATAATCTCCGCGCCGCTCAGCTTTACATTAATGGTCAACAATCATCAGTGAGACAAAAATCACAATAAATAAGTGCAAATAAAACGGAAGCTGGGGAATTTGTTTAGTAATTCAAGGGACTTTATAAACTGAAGAGGTATTTTCACAATTACAAGCATTTATCAAGCAGACAAAGAAAAGTACACTGAAGTTCAACACTCTCGATTAATCATTCAAGGGAAGCTTAAAATGTTTGAACGGTAATTTGCACAGGTTCCCCGCACACACTTATTGGGTCAATCAGTTAACGCCAACTACATAAATATTCGCCAGCCAAGTCCGAGCCTATTGGCCAACATTTACTGGTTAGACTGGTATTAACTAGTTTAATTATATCGCTTAATTTGTGCTTTCGCTTGCCATAACATAAGTAATACGCAATTAATTCTAGAGTCGCCAATAATATCTCATTGCTCTATCTCGCCTCCGGAACTGATGGGGAAATTTATTGACATTGGGAATGTTTAATGTTAAATAAATGTCGGTTAACTGCAGAGCTGATCGTTAATAATACTGCCCCATCAGCCTGTTAATGGTTGTTTGCCGCAGAAATATACATAACATATACATTGCATAATTACGATTAATCCATTAATGTTAATAATGTATCCGCGTAGAACAGAAAATTCGAATGGTTCAGCGAAAAAGTCGGCATTACACATATACTTAAAGTTAACATAGCAAAAGATTTGTAACATCGTTCTTCAGCATATCTCTTACACGCTACGAAAAAACATATTTCTGTCGGTTTGGAATTACACGAATTAATCGATTTAGTTATCGTTCGTAATCGCGATAAGTAACAAACCTAAACACTGAGGACGTCATGAGTCATGATGAGTTTGGGGAGAGAGAGTAACAAATGATAATAATAAATTGATATAAAATATAAAATATTGCACATGGAAAACAACAGCTTCAAACTGAATGAATAATTGCATTGTTGTTTGTAATCGTTAATCGTTAATCGTAAATCGGTATTCGCTAATCGTTCGATTGGTCGATATCGATATCGATTTTCGTGTCAAGCTGCCCCAATATGAGTAAAAGGAACCATACATAAATCATATTTATTTGCTTTTGTGTTTGTCACTAAATAGAATATCGTGAGTAGTGTGTGAATATCGTAGATCGCTATCGTTAATATCGTTCTTATCGTTCCGTGATTCGTTCACATATCGTTTTAAACTATTTTAAATAGTTGTATATATTCTTTTGTTTCAGTTTCTGATGCTGCATATTTATCTTGCATTTGGCAACGCTTTTGTTACTTTGTTACTTTCGCACTTGGTTTTGTCATTACATATCTTTTGTGTGTGTTAAGATTGGTTTAGCTTATTGGCTATTACGAGTTACAAAATTCATTCCAGACAAATGTGTTCAGAATACGTGTTATTTTCAATCTACAGGGGAGGAAATCAAAAACCAAACATTTTTCGAAATACTTTGTTAAAAATCTGATATCGATTGATTAAAAACATTTTTCTCCGTTTTTGATGCGCTTAAAACTTACACTTAAAGTGATTCGTAGGTGGCTGGGAATGGGTTTCGGGATGGGTGTTGGGTCTTGGGTTTATATAAAATTCATTGCATTGCCTATGTGCTACAATCTTGGTGATCGCCATTACTCCTCCTCGAAACAGTTGCCCTTCTTCGATCAATGTACAAAATTATTAAAATATTTGAGCCAAAATCTGTGTGAAACGGGTTAGGACTTGCGAAATTTGAAGTTTCAAGGAAGTAAGGTGCTAATTAACTGTAATTATTCTGAATCTTTCAGTTTAAAAGTCATAAACTTTTCAGTTTTCCAATCGTTCTCCAAATATCTACGTAGAACAAGTTATAAACATCTTGTGCATCGATCAACGATATCTTATTGCTGAGAGTAGGACCGATCGGAATCAAACTGTTTAACGATATTAGCTATACCATTTTAAAGATCACTAAAATTGGAAGACTAACTACTTTATGGGAAAGGAAATTCGGTTATTATTTATTATTATTTTGAAAAATAAAAGCTGGTTCGAAAGTGTTTTGACGAGTTAACAATTGAACGAAACGAAACAATTGAACGTCGACGATTTCTAAATACATATCGTTCTTAAAAGATTTTATTCTTTCTCTTATTTTTTGAAAACATATTATTTTCAATATCTGTAAAAACAATCAGTGAAATCCGCAGAATATTTATCCAAGAGAAGTCCTGCTATTTTTGCAAATTGATTAAAAGTTAAAGTTCGGAGAGTTACCTTTCTTCCATAAAACCAACGACAAATTTCGCAAACCGTATAAAATATTTTTTTAATAAAATTGAATTAAAACATATAAAAAAAAACAATTTATGGGAAAACAACAAAATATATATGTATTACCACTTCTACCGATTTTCGACTCATTTCTCCGCTTCTTACTCACAATATCGTTTCGATGAGGATTTAAAATAAATAAATATGAGTGTTTTCGATTTGTAAAACTTAACAGAAATAAAATTATCGCAAAAAAAAAAATTAAAGTATATTATAAAGTAAATCGTAATTAAATATGCGAATAGTTTTAACTTTGAACAGATTATTAGACATAAATAATATTGTAATGGGATTGCAACTACTTCTTATCCTGCTGTTTCCTTCTTCCCTTGCTTCCGCAACATGTATTTCCTGTTCTTCCGCTTCCGCTGATCCGCGATCACATATATATATCTCGATGTATATATAGATATTGATAAATCGGCTAACGGGTCTCTAGGTTATGTGGACAGCTCCGTGCTGCCACGCCTTACCATATTCAAATCGTTGAAGTCGATCTCCGTGGACTCGATCGATTGTATCGACGACGAACTGCGCAATTTGGTGCCGGGAAATTTGCCGCGACTCTTCAGCGCCGTAAGCTATATATATTTAAATTTAAAAATATTAAATAATTAATTAGTTAAATATTTGAAAAAATATTATTAGATATATATATATATAAATGTAGATATATTTAAAATCTATTTCAACAACATATGTACAAGGCCAAATCAATAAACTCCTTTCAATATTGGTCATGCGCGGAGATTGAGTGAAAGTAAAAGAACCTTAAAACTCGAATTTTAATTTAGTTAAATGTTAGTTACTTAGTTAAATTAAATTAATTTTAAACTTCTTTAGAACTAACTTTAAATCCAACGATCTACAGAAATCACTAGCGTTTTTAAATCACTTAAAAATGACCCTAAAACTATTCTGCAAAATTTACCAATGTGAAAAAATCGATGTTGCGCTGAGTTTGGTGCCTCCAACATTTTATTGCATACTTCTGGGCACCTTATAAAGTGATTTTAAAACCCTAGTGATTTCAAACTTTCAAGATTTCATATATTTAGTCATTACAAAGTGGAAGTCAGATTCCCTGACACTTACATATATTTTTCCTTTACATCATTTTACTAATTTTGTTTGTTCTAATTGTCTTTTATGATTGTAATTTAATTGTTTTAGCCTTGACGTTACACATAAGGAAAACATGCATTTGTACATAGATTCGATCAGAGATAAACGTGCCTTAAATATCTAATTGATTAATTGATTAATTGATATGTATATGTCTGTTAGATAAGCTAGGGCATGCAGGCGTGCAGAAGAATAGTAATTAATTACAAAAAACACTCCCCCGTTTTTTCTTAATTTCTACAAAATATTCGCAAGGCTGCTGTGTAGCATACATATAGTATAGAAAATATAGCGAGGCTGAATAACAAACTCGTGTCAAAACACAGCATCAACGGCTGTCAGCCGCTCATGTCAATTTGATGTCTTGACACTGACCAATGGATCAATGGATCACAAAACAAACAACACCAAAAGTCGATTAAATTGAGGCCACTTCCTGGGGCAACACTTAACATAAATCAGATGTAGTGGGTCGTAGTTCTATACGGAAATAAAGACTTATTCTCACAGTTAGCTAAAAATAATAGCAATGGAGAAATATTCCAATATTTCTAAAAGTTTGAATAATATATTTTAAAAGATTCTTTTTATGTACATTTTTTTTTTTGAAAATTGTATTTGACTCAAATAAAAATGATATATATTTTTTAATAAATACAAAATTAAAATCTCTTTGAAAAATACCTATTATTTTCACCTTAGCTGTATGCAAAAGTAAAAACTTTGACTGATAAGAAAATGTAGGTTTTAGCTTAAAAGGTTCGAATATTAGCTGAAAGCTCTAACCAACTCTATCTACACTGTTCAAAACGTTAACATTAAGACCAATCACATTTGGAAGCTAGAGATTATTTATAAATAATAAATAATATTAATTTTTAAAGCCTGACTCAATTTTGATGTGTTGAGTATAGATTAAATTTAATATTCAAAGTATTTCTAATAAAAAAATAGTATTTAGCATTCAGGTATGTAGGATAGGTCTCTTTTTTATTTATCACAAAACTCATTAAATGTAAAGTCAAAGTTCATGCGAATCCATGCTATTTAGGGTTATGGAAATGGGGATTTAATGATCATTGGGTCATAGCGGGGAAACTATATCGACCGTGCAAGCTATGGGCAGTAGTTAAGGCCAGAAAAACGCTACAAGCTTAGTTACTAGAAATCTTTGGAGCAGTTTCATAGTTTCAAAGTTTTATATAGAGACCTGAAGGTAGTTCGAAGCCTGGCCTGCTGTTCGAGGTTGAGGTTGAAATTTGTTTATTCGGGATTTGAGATTGGACAGGACAATTGAGGCTTCACACGAGTTTCGGGTTGGTTTTTAAGGGTTTATTTTCGGTAATTTCTTTATTTTGATTTTGAATTTGGATTTTTTGTTTTCTAGTGTTTTTTTTTTTTTTTTTTTTAATTTTGCTTTTTTGGTTTAGATTTCATTGAATAGGTTTTCATTTTTGGGTTGTGTTAAGATTAGTTTAGCTTATCCATTTCCACGGCTCAGTGTCGGGGCTGGTTATTGGCGTGGGATACTAAATATAGCAAAACCAACAAAACAAACGCATATTGTTCGTTTTTTATTCGTGTGAGAAAGAAATTCAATGAGAAATACATACAAGATTATTATCTTGGCTTTACAATGTGATTCGAAAAGTACAACCAAACGAAAAATATATGTAAATCAGAAAATTAGAATCGGAAATCATAGAAAAGCGTAAGAGCTTGGCAAACTGAAAATATTTTGGGGGAAAATGCCACAACAGAGAGCGGGGGAGAGTCGAAAAAGTGTGCTTTTGCTTTGATATATATTTTTTTATATATCGCTTTCAAGTCAAAACCTGGCATACTTAAGGCGTAATATTAATTTATTTTTAATTTTAGATTTGTTAAAAGCAAAATAAAGCATTGTAAGAGGTTTGCTGTAAGAAATATCGAGATAGTGCACACACCAGGGATGGCAGAAAAAATTGGTATATCGATATGTTTGAACGTTGCGATATATGAGAATAGTCCTAGATACTGTTTTATGTATCGAACTGTGCCAAATAAGAGCCTTAGCTTGGTTTAAACTATCATTCAAAGAAATAAATATAAAGAGGTTATCAAATTGGTTTCAGCAAATAAATTCAATAAATTGTTTTCTGATATTATAGATAATATCGAATTTATCGATAGTTTAAAGTTAAATGCGTTATTTTTCAATATTTTAACAAAGAAATTAAATAAATTGCTTTCTGATATTATCCATAATACCGATTAAATCGATAGTTTAACGTTAAGTGCTTTATTTTGTATGTTTCAAGAAATAAAGAAAATAAATTGTTTTCTTATATTATCGATAGTCTAATAATTTTTAGATTTTCCAAATTTCGATATATCAAACTGTACGATATTTTCGATATAATATTGAGCGCGCTATTTCTGTCGATAAATCATATTGGACATTTCCTCTCTATATATGTACATCTCTAGCACACACATCGTAGGGGTAAGATACCAAGCTCTAAGGATAACAAAGCAAAACCTATGTTTTTCTCTCATATTTCGTGTGGCTCCGATGATAACATTCGGTAACCATCCATGTTTGCAAGCCAACAGATTCGACCTTAATTATGGTATTTGGCTTTAATATTTATCAAAGAATATTATAGCCTACAGGACACGACGACTCGCAGTGTTTTTGAGCGGGAAATAAGTATGATTCCGACCTGGTTGCCTGCATTTTAGTGGGTTAAAGGTGAAAGGTGGTGTGTGTGTGTGCATGGGGTTATTTATGAAGAAATGCTAATGCTGCTGCTGCTGCTGCTGGCATTTGAATTAACTTAAAACTTAAAATTTAAAACTCATAACAAAACCAAAACCGAAAAAGGAAAAGCAAAGGCATCGTTAGCGACAAGTGCTGTCTTGCATAATGGATTTGAATCTGTGTCTTTCATACCTCCGCCTTCATGTCGGCCAGCCTGTCCTGCAGGTCGCGCACCTTGTCCGATTCGTCGAGATTGGCGCGCAGTTCGCCCTCGGCGAGCATCTCCGAGTTCTGTAAATAAATAATTAATGAAGCCTTAGGAAATTTCAAGGGAATCAAGGTAAATTATTGATGGCTAACCTTGGTCTCCAGCCGGGAAATTTCCTGCTTCAGTTCGGCCACCGTTTGGCTCTGTTCGGTGAACTTAATTTTCACGTTCATCAGCTCATCCTTCATGCGAGATTCCAGATCCGAGTATCTGCACGAATACGATGAAAATGTATTAAATTTGCCCCAATACCCTCACTCAATCAATCTTTTACCTGTGCTGCTGTTCGCGCGCCTTGTTGGCCATATCCTTCTCCCTGGTGACGGCCATCTCGAGCTCCTCCTTGAGCTTCTTGTGCTCCTCGTCCTGCCGCCTCAGCTGATTGGTCGAGACCTGAACCTGCGTCTCCAGCTCCATAACCTTGAGCCGCAGCTCCTTGAGCTCGGTAAGCGTCTCCATCTCCCGGATGCGCGTCGTCATCAGCTCCTCTTCGAGCTTCTGCGTGTGCTCGCTGCTCTTGGAGCTGTCAAAGAAGTTGGTCAGCAGCTTCTTGGGCGTGGAGTCCACGGCATTGTTGGTGCGCTCCGTCTCGCTGCGCTGGTTCTCGGCCAGCTGCCGCTGCCACTGGGTGCTCAGCTCCTGGACCCGCTGCTTGAGATCCTTCAGCGAGAGCGAGGCCTCTGCCTCGCGCAGTTTACTGGCAATCAGCTCGTCCTGCAGGTGGGCCACCGAGTTGTCGGGCGTCGTCTCCCGCAGCGTCTTCTTGTCCTCCTCCAGCTCCTCCACCTTGGCCTTCAGGTTCCTGATCTGATCCTCGCTCTCGGCCAGGCCCTGACGCACCTTGACCAGCTCCTCCAGCAGACAGGAGACCATCTCGTCGCGCTGCTTCAGCGCCTCCTCCTTCATGCAGAGCTCGTCAATGGACGACTGCCGGGAGTTGTTCTATATATCAGAAATCGAACAAGGGATTAGGTTTCATCTCGGCGCCAAGGAAATATTTCGTAGCTTGTGGGTTAATTTAGGCAAGCGCAGAGTAACATTTGTTTATGTGTTATGTTAGCCATGATACAAATATATGTAGTTTTAAGGGCTATATATGAAGATGCATTACGAAAACAGAAAATCAAAGAAACCCAAAAGGAGAGCTCTCAAATAACAGTCGAGCGTTTTCCCTATTCAGTCTGTGGGTTTGTAACCTTCCTGACCAAATTTAGCGGCCAGTTAAAGTCCCTCCTAAGAACATTTGACTCCCTGTCAAATCTTTTTCGGTTCGGCAAAGAACAGCTTATTTTCGATAGATAGAAGTCTTACCCCTGTTTTGAGTGGTTGCGATTAGCAATAGCAGGCATGTGTTTGCGCCTTACAGTACAATTTGGACCCATACAGCAATAGTCGATAGTTAACAGCACAGTTAACAGCGTTGCTATTCTTTCTTTCAGTGCTTTACAGCAATAATCGATAATTAACAAGGCAGTTAACAGCACCATGTTATTCTTTCACGTTCAGATACATTTACGGAAGCCAGAAAACCGGTTTGATTTACGATAAGTTTATCCGAACAGATAGCTATCAGGCACTTTGACGGAGAGGTTATAAACCGGCAAGTTTCTCTTATGTCGAATGTTCTCAGTTATAAGCTATTCCTGCTACGCTCTTTTGTTATTTATTATATGGAGACTTTCACCTACATTTAATATTATTATTAATGTATGTTAATAATGTTTCTTATATATTTCGCATAGTAAGGATATCGGTAAATATATATTAAAATAATGCTAAAATATGAGTTTATCGTTATTATTTACAAACTCATGAAATATATATATATATATAACTCATAAATATCTTCGCCATGAATGATTAGGTATAAATGAAGGATAGTCTCATTGGTTGGGATCGATCCACAGACCAAGAGAACGGGATCTGGGATCAATCTATAATTAATAATCCGTTTATGCTTATGAGATACTTGGGGCAAAACAAAAAACATGCAACCAAAACTGTATTTTTTATTTAAAAGCTACAAAACATAGTCACGGGAATATTGTACTTACGCTGTCGATGGATACATTCTGTATGTGATTTTAAGTATTTATTTTGTTGTATTTTATTTTTTTTTATGGATTAAAGCATGTGTGTGTGTTTGTGTAATTTGAAGCACCACAACCATAAGAAATCAAATAAAATAGAAAAGAATATAGAAGATTAGCAACAGATTCCGTTTTAGTTACAGGACAAAATGACCCAGACAAGGATCAGGGACAAGGGGATAAGATCATGAGATCACTGGGGGATATACTCACATTCTCCTGCAGTCGAAGGCTAAGGCCACGCACCTCCTCGTTGGCGTTCTCCAGATGATGGGACACCTCCAGGTAGGATCGGCGCAGCTGCATCAGCTCCGTCTGAATGGCAAAGCTGAGGAAAATAAATAAATCAATATTAATTCATTTTCTTTGCAGTAAATAAATTTAAAAAAGAAATATAAAAATAAGGTCAGAGATGGCCCTTACCTAGTCTCCTCCTCCTCGGCCCTGGACACCTGTCCCCGCACCAATCGATCGGCCAGCTCCGCACTCTCTGCCTCCAGGAGTTCGTTTCGCTGCTTCAGCAGGCAGTTCTCCCTTCGCAGCCGCCTCAGCTCCGCCATCTCCTCCTGCTCCTTCTTCTTGAGATCCTGATACTCCTTCTCCATCTTCTTCATGCGCTTGCTATTCAGCTTGATGGAATAGGCCAGATTAAAGAAGCCCTCAACATCGGCCTCCACGCGACCGGGTAGCTCCTTCTGGAAGAACTTCAGCATAGCCTCCATGTCCAGGCAGAGCAGCGTCTCCTTGCCGGTGAGCAGGAGGGCCAGGGCCACCTTAAAGATGAACTCCATGCCCTCGCTGAGGAAGACGTCCATGATGCGGCAACTGAGATTCACATTCAACGTGGTGGTGTACAGCGTGAGGAACCAGCTGGAGGCGTACATGGTCGTCTGGAAGCCCTGCTGCTGGAAGTGTATGTGCATGTCGGGTATCTGCTCCTGCACCAGGCTCTCCAGCTGGTACATGCACAGCCCAAGCTCCGACATCGATGGCTTGAACATGTGACGCATCCGGTGCTGTTGCATGATCTGGACCAGAACAGCGAAGGCCTCCTCCTCGGGCATTTGCATGAGGAGCAGGCCCACGATGAAGCCAGAGCCCTGACAGTAGCCCACCTCGCGGTCGTGCAGGGAGTACGCCTTGATCACATTGAACAGGGCCTCCTGGCCGGGGCCGTCCTTCTCCTTGAAGAAGTCCACCTCCGGATAGGTGCGAGCAATGTCCCGGCGAATCACCTTCTCGCACGCACTGGTCGCCTTAATATACTCGGCATACTGTTTCTTGTCCGCCTCCGCGGCTCCGCTCAGCTGCTGCCAGACGATCGCCCGGAAATGGTGCGGAATGCCGCGGCGAACCAGCTCGCTCACGCAGGGATTCTTGCGCTTCAGGGCGCCGTCCCAGTCGTACAAAATGGTGGCCCACGTCGTCCACACATCCTCCTCGGCCACCGAGTTGCCGCCTGAAAAAATTGTTCAGGCTTTAATTAATTTGTAAAGCTAAGAGAATTATTAACAATATTTATCACAAGATGATATTCTGATATATTCTACGCATTTTTAAGTTCTTGGAGTGCAGACTTACTCGACGTGAGGCTTATCTGACTCGTGTCCGAGTTCTTGCGACTGTGCGTTGAGTGCAGAGAGTTGAGGGACTTGGCATCGCTCTCGATGAGCTTATTGGCCGCCTCCAGCTTGGCCAGCAGATCCATCTCGGAGGTGGGCAGATTCTCTTCGCCGGGCAGAGGGTCGCCGGCCTTCACATCCATTTTCGCTTGGCTCTCCGCTGACGAGGCAGTGGTCGTTGTGGTCAGGGTCATCTTCTGACGAAGATCCAGTCTCAGTCTATACTCCCTACCGTCTTTCGCCGAATCCTTAGTCTGGCCTAGATCTCCTAGATCTCGATCGGGCAGCCGGTTTAGTCTACGCTTTGCTTTCTTGTGGGCGTAAATAAATCTTCTGCAGCGTTCCTAAGACCGCCACATAGTGATCCACATAATGCGCACGTTCACAGATCACAGACTGGAATTGTAAAGGAATAAAATCATTAGAAAATTCAGAAATATATAAAAAAAAATGTTGCAGAAATATATAAGAAGAGTAGCGGACGCTGGAATTGAACCCTGATCACAAATATCTTGTAAGGATAGACAAGAGTGTAAGCAGAAAATATCAAATTTAAACAAAATTAATTTGGTTAATTTGTTAACATTACTTAGTGCACAATAAAAATTTAAAAATATTATTATTTAGATCGGTGGTTTTTGCAAATTATTAAAATTTCTCTGACCGGCCTCTGTCGGCACACGCACAGTGTGTAAAAACGAGCAAAGCTGTCAAATTGTAATTTTATGGCTAAGACTAGCCCTTTTTGAAGTTAAATAGCTATTTTCTTAATCATTGATATTTTTAATGCAATAATAATGTTATAATTTCTATCCATCTAGCTTTTTCCTCTATATTTTACTCACAAAATGCAATTCTCATAAGTTACATTAAGAAGTACAAGGAAACAGAAAATTTAAAATAAAGAAAGCCAAAATATCTTGAGATTTTGACGGGATTGAACCCGGATTGATTTATCTTGCAAATGTAAAATACACCCTGAATCTGATTCCTGTTTTATTTAACTCACAACCATTTAGGTACAGAGTAACTCACAGTAAAAAAAAACCTCGCTGTAACTTTCTTACTTGTCATCAAAATCCATGTTAAAGTGGCAATTAATTAAAAGTTTAATAAAAATTACAAAAGGTTAACTTAAAGAAGATGCCACATCACAAACAATTAACAATCGTAATAAAATACATATGTAATATCAATACATCACAGAAAAAACTCAACGCGTAATCGATCCAATTTAATTATTACCGAAAAAACTTGAGTTGTTGCCGGATCTCGAGACACCGGACAAATGAACTCCTGCTCGAGATATGAACATGTGCCAGATACTCGTTCTACAAAATACAAAATATAAAACAAATAGAGGCGAGTGCAAAGTATTCCAGTCTGTTTGCCAGCCTCTGTCTCTGTCTCTTGTTATTGTTTTGTTTATAATTCGTGCGCCCTACAAAACTCGTGCCCCGAACAATAGCAAAAGCTGTCAGGGGCTTTCTGTTGTTGATTGCCTTGGCGGGTTTTTCAACTCTGCCCCGCCAACTAGATAAACTTTCTTCTTTCTCACAATCAATTCCCATAAAGTAATTAATTTTTGGGTTAGAGATGAGGTATTTCCATAACTATAGCAATTGTGAACAATAATGCACAATAATTTCAAATTTATTGCGAAATAATTTTATTTAATACTAAACCTATAAGAATTTTGTCTGAAGATTTTGTGGGTCTAGTTCTTATAGTCTCCGAGTTCTTTCATACGGACAGACGGCCATGGCTAAATCGACTCGCCTGGTGTTCTAGAATATTTATACTATATGGTGTGGAAGTTGGTTGCCTCTTTTTGCTGATTCGTTTTATACTAAAAATGGGTAACCGTGTATTACAATTACTCACAAGGGAGTAAACTTTTTATAAAGAGTGTGTGACCTTCAAAGCTCTCTCCGTACACAAAAAAAAGAAAATAAAAATAGAGTTATCAATTTAGAGAGGAAAAGATAGCCGAAGAAGGGAGGAAAACAATAATAGACGCAGTATCAAATTGGCAATAATTAAGCGATCCTGTTCTCTCCGCTGATAACTTCCACATTCCTAATTCTTCACCTCAAAGATTGGAAGAACTCTTTAACTGTGACGATTATTTTTCGTCGCAGTAAATAAAAATATCGGATTATCCTATCCTTTGTAGTTCTTATTTTCATAAATCCAACAATTCTCAGTATATAAACAGACATATTGGTTTTCGTTTTCATTTTTAGTCCACGTATTCTAAGAATTACACTTTATCAACATGTATTGCATCAATCGAGACACGTTTCCCATTTTATCTAGAGGAAATATTTAATTTCGAGGCATTTATTGATAAGCAAATATGTCATCTATATAAATATCAATAAGACCGACGACGCACTCTATTTTTTAACACAACAAAATGTCTCCAAGACTTGTGTTCACAATTATAAAGCAAGTTATAATTTGAAAGTACATTTTATACAATTTATAAGAGATTTAAAACCAAATCGAAATTAGTTTTTAAAAGTTGATAGTATTTAATGGATACATCTGTGGTCTATAGCCTGTTTTTTTACCCTGGCAATTACCCTCTAAAACTGTTGTAGGTATATCTCGAGTACTCAGAGTCTGCCATTATCTAATGCATTCCTGTCTAGCCTCTATAAGGGGCGGCGTCCCATTCAAAAAGTTGCTCCTGCCACCTCAGTTGCGTTTCAAAACAATATGAACTGAAATGGTAATGTATGTAGGTCAGGAAGCGATAAGCAAGAGCAAGTGGAATCGGAAATCACTGTATGAAAATGCATTTCTATTCAACAATATAGTTTGCCCCTTTCCCAGACCCTCAAGTGATAGTAATAAATAAACTCTGAAAAGTTTCAAAGACTAATTGATTTATAATGGCAAAAGCGGAGCGGGGGAGTGTATCTATATCCCTGGGTCTGGCCTATATATGTCCTCAATTAATTTTTTTGGTCTGATTCACGTACATACGTAGGTGCGAACGCCTAAAACCTTCCATGAATCAGCCACAGAAACGTTTTAAGCCCATTAAAAATTCCACTTTGACGTGTATTTATTTTACAAGGCGTATCTTTCAATTTAAATTACAGTAAGCCCAAAAAAGGCAGATCAATTGCGTCAAAACAATTGTCATTTAATGCGTAGTTAGGTGTGTGTTTTTAAAATGCTGAAAATGATATCAAGACTTTATTCATAGATAAATAACTTTCTAAGTTCAGTTCTTGCTATAATTTAACAGAAAATATTTAAGAATTAAGCTTCAATAGTTTTTTTTACATTTTCATTATTTTTTCTAACAAATAAGCTCGAGTTTCGTAGTCAGTAATCACTAGTTTCGTTGTTTTTAGTTTTCCTTTTATAATAACTAGCTAAAGCGTAAGTTTCTTTAACAAAAGACCCCACTGTATGTGTCCAAGAATGACCATCACGCAAAATCAACAACATTTGTACAATCTTTATTCCTTTAACTGATATCAACAAACCCGCAGCGCAGTTAAAAAGCGAATAAAACCTGATCACAAAAGCAATGAATATGAAACCTCCTAGAGGTAAGCTAAATTTGATTTAACTATTCCAAGGAAATCGCAATTTATTTACGATGAACCCTTAAAGCAAGAGCTTGACAGGCTTATATCAAAGTAAACCGTAAACCCATCACGTGCCAAACAATTCTACCGAAATTGTTATTTAGGTTTTCCTATTTCTATTTCGTTGTTGGGAGGGAGAGCCTAGGTATTACGTGACATTTTCTGGGAACTCTGAGTCATAATGTGGCACAATTATCGTTAGGACAGCTGATAAGCGATAAGGTCAGAGGACCAACGTGACGTATGCGCAACAGGTGGAGAAACACTAGGCCCCCCAACCCATTAACACTCTATTATATTACTCATTTATCCCACGCAATGTGATTGATTACAAAAAAAAGGCAATTGGCGGTAGACAGAACGTGAGAGGAGAGGCAAACATAACAACAGAGTGCATGAATGAATGAAAGCCAAGTGTCTATGTAAGCCAGCTAATGCATTGTGGGTATAGTATTGCAAGTGCAAAGCGTGTGCACAGTGGTCACTCACAGAAAGCCCATTTACAAAGTCCAATATAATTACTAAGATGCCAAACGGCCATATATTTGACTTGCAATATGCAGGCTATTTTTCTGCAAGCGTAAAAATCTAAAAATAGTCGTCTGCTCTAGAGCGCTGCCTCTCTGGCTTTTAAACAAAATTTTAAGAGAGCCGGGAGCCAGCACAAAAAAGTAGTATGGCGTAATTAATCTTAAAAATTCGAATGTCTTTGCTATTTCCACTTTTTAAAGTCATTGTTTAATCCACAAAATACAGGAAACAAGTAAGAAAGCTACAGTCCATCAAGAGATACCGTAATTCTGATAAAAGTTCGTAAAATAATTTATAAATTAAAATGAAACCTATAAAAAGTGGGGTACATTTCGCACCAAAGGTTCCAAACATGACTAACCATCTGAGGTAAAAACGGGAAAGAGCGAGATGGAGGTAAGATGTCAATTAATAACAAGTTCTATATTTATTATCAAATTGTTCGAATATATTCCCGACAGGACGCGTGGTCATAGGTTCAAATAGATTAAATTAATTAAAATAATATAAAAAAACATGCATAAATTAATTTTTTTTTTTTTTAATTTCTAAATCAAGATATTAGTTTTATAAAAACCGAACTACTGTATTATTATCGAGTGATCACTGTGCTGCGTAAAATTGCCTCGAAATGCAATGTCGAGCCGAAAGCTCTCGCTTCAAGGTCAAAGGCGAAAATTATTCAATTGCAGCTCAAACTCGTGTACACGAAACCCACACAGCGTACCAACCATTAGGTACACTAAGCAAAAATCGCCATTGTTTTATTATTATTAACCCAAATGCGGCAGAAAATAAATCAAACAAATGGGGTAAAAATAAAACTGTAACAGGTGGACGATACGACAACTGAAAAAGATAAGACACTGGAAAGGCAGAAAGGCAGAAAGGCAAAGGCAGCCCGTAATATCTCATTAATACGATATGTGTTGATTAGATTTCGACACGACAAAAGCAAAAATAACACACAAAACCCAATATTTGTGTGGGGTGTGTGTGCGTGCGTGTGTGAAAAGTAAAAGCAAAGTCAAAAAGCACAGGCAAAGCCAAAAGCAACAATGCAATCGTAAAACCAAGTCTCCATTGAAAATAAGGTTGGTTCACCCGCGCGTTTCATAGTTTCAGTACGAATTGTCGTGTCAAGCGCACAGGAAGCGATCGCAACCCGGATCGGATCGGATCGGATCGTACTTATATATACGTATAAACATATTGCCATATACTCAACGGCGGCGATCGCATGCGGACAAAAAGTTAAATGTAATGCCAGACGCACAATTATAGTAAATACGTACGTAAATGGTAAACTCATAGAGCTTCGCGGCGTATAATATCAGCGATTGGGAGCCAAGTAGTTAACAAACTATAAAAGCAGCCATAAAACGGCCCTTAATTATAGTACGTTATATATCTTGATCTTTAAACAATTTATCACCAAGAAAGTAACAAATATAACTGACAATACCCTATGAGGACCCATCAATCAAGCGCTAAAAATTCTAACCAATATACAAAAAATTAACAAATAATAAATAAAGACAAAAATTTACTTATTAAAAAATGTAAAAATAAAATAAAACAAAAAAGGCAGCTGGACAATAAAAGAAAAATACTTTATAGCATAGATGGGCACTACGCTTGAATTTCGGAGCCACACAACAAGAAACCTAGAACAAAAACTAGCTGAAAGTAGAACGAAAAAATCTCAGGGAGCCGAAAGAGACACTCCGTGCCCATCTCTGCTTTACAGGGTCAGAAATGTCAAAAAATAGTATACCCTGCAAGCGAACAAGCACAAATAAATATAATCCAATAAATAAATAAAAAAAAAAAAAAAAAAAAAATCACTTACAAAAAAAATCGAAAAGTATAAAACAAAATAAAAATGTGATGAATCATAATCAAACAGCATGATTCGCATAATTCTTTTTTTCTTTTTTAACAAAATTTAAGTAAATCATGTTAAAATATATATTTTTTTACGTTTCAATTAATGAAACTAAAACTAAATAAACATGTGTTAAATTATAAACAAAGAACATGATTCACTTTATATATTTATATTTTTAAATTGTTTTTTATTTTTGTAAAAAAAATTAAAAAAAAAAAGGTCGGCAAACTCAAATCAAGTTACAATATATTTTTCTTTACGTTCCACTCGATTATTTGTCCAGCATTTAGTGAATACATTTACGAAATAAATCCCAAAAATACCCGAGTATATTTCCACACAACTCACACAAAGTAAAAGCAAACAAAAATAATTATATATAATAATTGACTTAAGCGAACAACGAAAAAAGAGCGCACAACAAACCAGTTTTTGAACTCTAATTTCACAAAAAAAGCTGCGAAGAAACCCAACCGAAATAAACGAGTTTCAAAGTTGGCGAATATTATTATAATTTTCTTTTTTTTTGGCTGCAACTATTCATAGTGTTTTGTGTGATTTGCTTTTATTTTTTGCATATTTTTTTTGCATGTGAAGACAAGGTCAGCGAAGCACCAAAAGAAGAGCCAACTGAAGCAGGCGAAGATTATATACTTATAACATGACGGCAAAGACGGAGGATAATGCCCTGGAAAGGAGCAGCCAGGAGCAGGAGCCAACCACGCCATCTGGCACTTCCACGTCGACATCTTCGGAGACGGAAATGGATACCGAAACGGGAGCGGGCGATGGCGCTGCGAGCTCGGAGCTGAGCGAAATCTTCTTTGTGGACAATAATCGGCGGAAGCAGAGCATCAAGATCCAGGTGAAGCTCTGCCCGGAGGGCGTCTATCTGCGGCGCGAGACGGACGAGGACGATCACATCAACGAGCAGCTGATCCGGATCGACGACATCATTGGCTCGCGCTACGGGCCGCGTCTGAAGAAGCGTGCCCGCGGCGGCCTCAACTCCTGCAAGAATCCCAACGTGCAGACGGAGGAGGCGGCCCCGGAGCCGGACCGGGACAACAGCGCCTACCTGTACATCTATGCGTATCTGAAGAAGGAGAAGCCCCTGAGGCGAGTGCAGACCCTGCGGATCCTTCGCTTTCGCTCCAGCAACGATTATGCCGTCAACCTCCACACCGCCGAGCTGTGGCATCGAGCCATACGGCAGCACAAGCGGGGAAGCGCCGTCAACAGTGCCCCGGGTCACATCGGTGACCCCAGCAAACAGCTCCTGATCCTACTTAACCCCAAGTCCGGTTCCGGCAAGGGACGCGAGCTGTTTCAGAAGCAAGTGGCGCCGCTGCTCACGGAGGCGGAGGCCCAGTACGATCTGCAGATAACGACGCATCCGCAGTACGCCAAGGAGTTTGTGCGCACCAGGAAGGATCTGCTGGAGCGCTACTCGGGCATCGTGGTGGCCTCCGGCGACGGCCTGTTCTACGAGGTGCTCAACGGCCTGATGGAGCGCATGGACTGGCGCCGGGCCTGTCGGGAGCTGCCCCTGGGCATCATACCCTGCGGCTCCGGCAACGGTTTGGCCAAGAGCGTGGCCCATCACTGCAACGAGCCGTATGAACCGAAGCCCATCCTTCATGCCACCCTCACCTGCATAGCCGGCAAGAGCACACCCATGGACGTGGTCAGGGTGGAGATCGCCTCGAGGGACAAGCACTATGTGATGTACTCCTTCCTGTCGGTGGGCTGGGGTCTGATCGCCGATATCGACATTGAGAGCGAGCGCCTGCGATCGATTGGAGCCCAGAGATTCACTCTGTGGGCCATCAGACGCCTCATAACCCTGAGGACGTACAAGGGCAAGGTGTACTACCAGCTGCCCAGTAAGAACAAAGAGGAACAAGCCCAGGAACAAGCCGTGGAAACTCGGAAAGTCACAGAAGTTAAGACGGAGGAGCCACCGCCGCCACTGCATGCCAGCGAGTTCCGCGATCTACCCGAGGAGGATGAGGAGGGGGATGAGCATTTCGCCGACGCCGTATCCCTGGACAGATCTGTGTACCGACAGCACGCCGATAGCTGGCACTCGGCCATGTCCCGGAGAACCGCCTACTATTCCCTGGGCGGTCCCAGTCTTCGTTCCAATCGCAGTCGCCTCAGTCTGAACCAACGCATCGAGGCGGCCAATGCCGAATTTGCCGAACTAGTGCCATCGGGCACGATCCCGGCCTTGAGTTTGCCGCTCGAGTCCAAGGACGGCTGGCTCTGCGAGGACGGTGACTTTGTGATGGTCCATGCCGCCTACACCACGCACCTGTCCTCCGACGTCTTCTTCGCCCCCGAGTCCCGGCTGAGCGACGGCCTCATCTACCTGGTGATCATCCGGAGCGGAGTGAGTCGCCACCAGCTGCTGAACTTCATGCTCAGCCTGAACACGGGCACCCATCTGCCCATGGGCGAGGATCCCTTCATCAAGGTGGTGGCCTGCCGGGCCTTCCGGATCGAACCCCAGAGCTCCGATGGCATCCTGGTGGTCGACGGCGAACGCGTCGACTACGGACCCATTCAGGCTGAGGTAATGCCCGGTCTGATCAATGTGATGACCACCAATGGTCAGTGATCCGGTTAGATGTAGGCCAGATGAGATTAGGGTTAGGATAGTGAGATTTTTTTTTTGAGCCATGGGACAGGAATAGGGTAACATATATATAGAGTCATGATACTAAGTCATCTTTCAAAGCAAGCTAAAGCTTCGTTCAGGTTCGTTTCGATTCGATTACATTCATATTCAAATAAAAAGAAAAAGTCAACACCTAATATTCACTCAAATTTCTTCGTAGAAAAAATTGCTACTTGTTTAATATATATTATAGGTTCCCAGGAAACATGGGTATTTCTGTAGTAATGCTTGATTTAGCCGCAAAATTACAAGCGTGTGACGGCAGAGGGCGGATAGAGAAATTTGCAGACTCCGCGAGATTGAGTTGTGGGCACCACTGTATTATAGCAAGATTTATGTGTAATTTGGTCGAAGTTTAAAAACAAGTGCTACTAAAATTTGGTGATAATATCTATTTAGCCACGCGTACTACACCCCAACATATATATCTCAAGAAACGCAAACATTAAAGCTTAAATAATAGATAGACTTGCACAAGATTATAGTTTAAGTGTTTTTTTTTTTGTTTTTTCCTAATGATTTAATTTTTAATTTAAGAAATTGCATTCCGGAATACCAGGTATCCCACAGTCGAGGACTCTCGGCTACAGCTTTCTTACTTGATACAAATACACCGATTATTACCACCAAATTATTCAATTAGAATAGCTCAAACACTGAATTAAATCACTTATGTGTAATTAATTTCATAAGTTCATAATTAAACATTAAATTTGGAGTATGATAACCCCTGAAATGTATACGATAACCAAGATCTTGCCCTATTAGTTTAAGTAAAAATGTAGTGAATAGGAACTTCATTGTAATTGTTGTAGCTTACACCATAGTTCGCTCTCTAGTTATAAAGCGCAATAAGTAAACTTTCCATCCAACACAACCAAAAAATAATGACCATTACTAAGTACAATAGTTGGTAAGCAATTTTTTTTTTAATCGGCTGAGTGTCAGATATTCTAAAGACCCAGAACGCCAAATAAAACAAATAAAAGCAATGTGACTTTAGATTATGCGGGAGGGAACGAGTACGAATAGCATATTGCAGGTGTTTTATTTGTAGCCGTGGAAACAAACCGATTTGACGCTGGAAAAGCTTTAAAAATTCACAAACATACAATAGCTTGGAGGGAGTTGGGCTCGCTCGCTCGCTCATCCGGTTGCATGCCGATCTTTATCGGTACCAGGTATCAGCCTTTAAACTGGGGCCTTGATTGGCCTTTAAAATACCACCAACACAATCACGAGGAACCTACACCTGTGGTCGATGTTCAAGTGGGGACTTCATAATTGTGTTAATACTAAAACATTGGCTAAGATTGCCCAGATTAACCCTGAATAAAACTAACAAGCAGTGAGGGATAACTCAACTAGTTGGCAAATTAACGCTAGGCAACAATTTTGTGTATAATTTAAATAGAGTTCAAGCCAAAGACTGGTTAAAGAAAATATTTGATAGATCATATTATGATTCTTTTAAATTGTCAATTTATAAAATACATAAATGCACTTTAATAAATCGTTATTATCGATTAGTTTGCTGAAATAAAATCTGAAATAGTTATTAAACAATACCGTTCAATTCCATTTTGCGCATTTAATGAATTCTCTATCAACCTTATAAATTATATACATTTATTAGTGATTTTTCCGCGCATAAGATATTGAAATTAATGTTAAAACTGCACACTTTTAGAGTCAATTGTAATAATAGAGTAGAAGGAGTATCGTCGGGATTATCTCTGATAGGTGTATTCGAACAGCGTTAAGGAAGTACAAATAAAACGTGCACTATCATTTATATGACATTCGCAAAGGGTAATAACTCCAAATGGAGCAAAGAGCAATCCCAAAAGCCATTAACAAAGGTAAACCTGATTGTCACTATTGGGGCGCTATTTTTATTATTACTTTTTTTGTACCGGAGCTACACAGACGAGTCTGGTGTGGATCCATCGATAGATAACACCTTTACCTCTCTTATCACTCGCACACATGGAAATTTGAAAGCGTTTGAAAATGGAGACGCATGTGGTGTATACTTTTAGGCCCCGGTTGATAAAGAACCGGACGAAAATTAGGGATTGGATGAAGCTTTTGTTGACAAAAGACTAACCAGAATTTTATTTCGATTTCAGGTCAATGAAAATCGATAATCGTAAATGTAAAATGTTAGTAAAAACGAGTTAAAAAGAAAATTAAATATTATTTGGTTAAATTTCTTAGGATTTTAGGATTGGAAACCTTACAAACTAAGCAAATATAATTTAATTCAAAGCCGTTGATGCACATTTTTGGTACGAAAATAAAATTATGATCCCTTTACGTGTTCTATTTTTATGGAAATTCCTTTACCATATTTTTCGAATAAAATTAAAACAAATAAATACAAAGCCAATGTCAGAATTGGACACATTTACTCAAGTTCTTGTAGAACTCAATAGGTAAATTATTATTAGTAGACTTGCAGCATGATTTTCCCTTCTTCCGATTCTATTATTTTTGATTGGCCAGAGACCACTATAGTGTATGTACATATGTATATATTTTTGCTCTGAATTGGCAATTCTCGACATTGTTTCGCTTTTGCTATCAACTCAGCGCGAAGATAATTGCGGCAGAAGCAAATCAAGCGAAAATATACAAGCAAACAATGAATCTATGTACACACTATATACATATGTTTATATAAGTATATGCATATATCACAAAGTAACGATAACAAATAACTAATTGTAGTTACAGTCGGTTAACAGATGTTAACACTGTGTTGCCAGGTCCCAATGTAAAGCTAGCCTCTGGCATTAATTAATTAATGGACTCTTAAATTAAGATCTTAATGGGAGAGCGCGGGTTGAGCAAAAAGCATTATTTCATATAATTCTTTCATGGCCTTTCGGGCGTTAACTATTATACTTTGGGATCAAAGACCTCTTTAAATTATGTGTACATCCTTAAACACATAGATACACACATGTTTCTGCACTATTTCCATACTAATTCATTCATAAAGAAGTGTTCCCTTTTCTTCATTTGAAGACGGCGGCTTTTATGAGAATTTCTGGAAAATAAAAAAACTCGTTAACTCCGAGTGAACTCATGGTTTTAGCATTAGCCACCAGCATTCATATAAATGTATGTAATGTACATATGTAAATGGTTATATATCAAACCTACAGAAGAGATATTGTTCTAAAAAGAAATATTAAATACATTCAAAAATGTCTAAACTACTTTCAAGCTAAGTTAACCGAAATAAATGGCCCTTTTAATAGTTTCATTAAGTTAAAAACTAGAAGAATATACCTAATATACCTACACACCTCCAAAACCTGGCCAAATCAATGCCACATCACTTGGGTAAAGTCTGTGGAAATCGTGAAGGCAGTACACAAAATCGGATGTGCCTATATGTATGTACATATGTATGAATAATCATTTTGGTCGGGTATATAAATATAATAACAGACATCGTAAAAACCAAATCCAACAAAACTTCCGATTGTATTCTGGTTATTTTAATCCGCAGGTAAAAGTTTTCAATCCCATTTTTATGACTAATACTTGGCATTTGGAAATGTGGGTTAAATATTTCAGCAAAACTTGATTGGGCCAATCTCCCTCTCACTCGAAATATAAATGGGAATTTGTTTGGCTAAATTCTGTATTTAAATAAGCATTGTTTAGCCTTTTAAAAGCACACCAAAGTAAGAGCCCAAGACTTTTTATTAATTTAACAAAGGAACCAAATTCTTAAATAATGTTGATTGCATTTAATAAGTCTTAGCCATTTTAAATTAAAAATTTAATAAATTAAATTAAATCTGATAAATATGGTTCGTTTAATAAAACCAAAAGGAAATAAGCTCTTTATTTACCTACAAACAAACTTAATTTAAATTGTAATGAATTACTATTAAGTATTTCTTTGTAGTAAAGCACAAAATTTAAAATATGTTAATAATCACTCATAATTTCCTTTTATTTTTATAAAATGCCTAACCATTTAGACGATGTCCATCAAGTTAGCAGGGCAACTTTGGAAAATCAAACTTTTGATTATACCATAATTTGCCGCTAATTATTCGCAAATTATTTACGGAAAAAAAAAATTTGCCGCGGAATTTTTTAGTTAATTTTTTAGATGCCCTGCTAAGTTGACATCAAGTTAGCAGGGCAACTCCAGAAAACTTTAATATTTCCAAAATCTTTCTTGCTCAGAATTTGCCGCTAATTATTCGCAAATTATTTACGGAAAAACAAAATTTGTTGCTCCAGTTTTTATATTTATTTTTTAAAAACATAAAGTTGCCCTGCTAAGTTGATATCAAGTTAGCAGGGCAACTCCAGAAATCTTTAATATTTCCAAAATCTTTTTTGCTCAGAATTTGCCGCTAATTATTCGCAAATTATTTACGGAACAAAAAAATTTGTTGCTCCAGTTTTTATATTTATTTTTTAAAAA
>VNKF01007961.1:0-53914 GCA_008044355.1 Drosophila lacteicornis
TCGTCTTTGAGGGAGCGTCGGCCACGATTGAATTCGTTGTACCAGTTTTTCACAGTGCTATAGGATGGTGCTTCATAGTCATACAAAGATTTAAGTTCATCGCTGCACTCTTGTCGTGATAATCCACGCCGAAAGTTGTGAAAAATGATCGCACGAAAATGTTCACGAGTTAATTCCATTTTTTTGCGAAATTGATTTTTTTAAGTAACTGTAAACAACACAAATGATAGTCGTACGTCAAACCGTTCTGAGTACGTTTATGCTTAAAAATGTCGAACTTTTCAATGGAAATGTCAGATTCCACCTAACAACACTTAGTGTTGCCTAGGCCAGAAATATATATAGCAGCCCACGTACATTTATTTTTGAATTCACAGTTTTATTATCATAAACATAAGACATGTCTGAAAAGAAAAATTGATTGTAGTCAGTGTGAATTTACACTATAGACAAGTTAAGTAGTTTTTGAGTGATAAAAGTGAAGTTTATTGAAAACTTTATTTAGGGGTTTATTTTCTGAAGACTGCCCAAGACGATTTATATATCAAGTTATTTTGGAAATAATAAATTAAATTTAATACCTGTCCCAGTGAGAGCATTAACTAGTTGATTAAAATAAAGTAAATCGAAAAGCAAAGAACCCCCGGACATGGCCTGCTCCAGCCCAGCTCCAGCTCCGAAATCCAGCAGCAGGACTTGTGAAGCGCCACTACCTACGGTCCAGTCTCCCTCTCCCTGCATCAGCATGCAAAAATTACAAAATGTAGCCGTGTTCGGGGCATAAATAAAATTACGCACGCTTATTTTAGTCTGCTTACAGGGAAAAACGGGGCAGATGTGGGCCCCAGCCCAGCCTCCTCTGTCGCTTTAACCACATGGTTTTAATTTGGCATTTAAGCAGTAGCCGGCAGCCGCCCGGGGCCAAAAACCAGAGCACTCGACCCTGCTCATAAAGCAACTGCAAAATAATAGCAGCAACACCGGGAACGTAGTCGGATCCAACGACGACCATGTGCGGTTGCAAAAAGGCGCAGCTTAAAAATCAAAAAGTTAAATTGATAATGAGTCGCAATTTTATGTTTATTTTTTTTGCGCCCCATTCGTTTTCTGGGTGACCCGAAGTTGCCGTTCTGCGTTGGTCACCCGAAAAGGACCACTTGACTGGAAATGATTAAGTGGCATGGTTGGCACAAATTAGTCCCCGGTATACGTGTTCTAAGGGAAGGAAGCAATGCATTCGAAATGGGTGTGAAAAGGGAATAAATTCCTTGGGTTAAGGTGTGAAAACCATAGAATATATAAACGGATTTCATTATTTTTATTAAAAGGTTGCTTTGATTTTTGCGCTCTCAATTTTGTGCTAGCGAAAGGGGCGCGAATTGGTTGCAGAAAAATGGCTTGCATATTGCATATCAAATGATAATAAAGAGGATTTTATCAAAATCTATTCCATAATTTCGCTTGCGGTCAATTTCCTATCAATAAGAATTGACTTAAAACAGTACTTAACATAACCCTTACATGCGAGTCATCAAATATCTCTGCTAAGCCTCTGCTGGCACACGCACACTATGCACAGAATGTAGAAAATGCAAGAATGTGGTATAATTTTTATATTGCTGCTAAACTTATAATTTGTATTTATTATAACATTAATTCCAGTAGATTTTATCAAAACCTATTCCTAAGTTTGTTTTATTATCAATTTCCCAACCATTGGAAAGGATTAAAAATCAAATATAAATCTTTATTTATTTATAATTCTCTAATAAATCCTTTCAAGTTTCACTTTATAAATTTCTGTTGTCCTTAAGTGTTTTTGACTAAGCCTTCCTGGATGATTGATGCATCGTTTGTTCCTCGCTTTGAGGCGAAAGTGTTGAAATAACATTTGACTAAGGCCACGCCCATTTGGCGAAAAGCGGGGAATACGCTGAGGTGGGCATAAATTCTTAATGCCTTGCTCCGCTCCGAGTATGTGCCTGGAATTCATCATAAAGCGAGGGCAGGAGTGCGGTGGAGTTGGTCGTAGGTCGTAGGTCGCCCTCGGGCCATGCATAAATAAGCGAGAGCCATCCATCTATATATATGTATATCTATCTTTCCATATGTCTCTCCATATGCTCCTTTCGCCAGCGGAAAGGCTAAAGTCAGGGGCAATTCTGGCCAAAATGCAAACGTTTGCCACTTGACAAACACGCGCCTGTGATTTGCTCTCAGCCTCCCTCAGCCTCAGCCTCTGCCTCCCATATTCCCGATATACAATTTTTATGACACTCGCAAATGCTGCGATATCTGCCCCAAAACTGAGACATGTGGCTGCACAGCTGAGGATGCTGGGATGCTGAGGCTGCTCCGGCGAATGTGAATGGATGGATGGCCACTTTGCATTATTCATGCAACGTCAAGGAAGCAAACAAATTGATAACTTTATCGGCAAAACATGCAATGAAATGTCTAAAATGGCCAAAATGGAAAGCAAAGCGAGGTCCCTGTGAACTTTCGCTGACTCTTACTGTTACTGTGTGATTTGCATTCGTATGTCCTTTGAGTGTCTAAAGCCTTCAGCTCGCTTTTAAGCTGACTGGCACGGGCATTTCAAATATGCACACAAATTGCACTCGGGATGCGTCTCTGCTGCTGCCACTGCTTCCTTTTTTTTTTTTGGCCTCCAGCCTGGTTAAGTGTCAACTGGCGGCGACACCTGTAAATTGTGGTTAACACACTGCCTCTGGCCCTCCATTCACCTCCATCCTGTGGCCGGGTCCGCTTTGCGGTCAAATGAAATTTCTAAAATGTTTTCCTTTGTTTTATGGCGCAGAAATCCCTCCTCCTCTCCAGCTTTTTGGCGGAGGAAATGCCGCGAGTTCCGTGACTGGGCAGTGGGCACTGGGCACCAAAGCACCGGAGCCCATTAAGTCCGGAAATTGTTAGCACGTTAGTTAAGGTCAGTTAGCCAAGTTAGAGGGGGCTTTTGGAAAGTACCCAGAGTTCCAGTGTCGCAGCCATGATAAGCCTGCTATCTGGGAATATTTTCACCAAGATATATTAGAGATAGGCAAATATTGGAATATTTATGAAGGTCTGTGGTTTTTTGTCTTCCAGGAAATCGCAGCGATTCTTATCAGCTTTGATAAGCACGGCGAGTGGCAGTCCAAGGAGGTTCGAACCAGGTGAGTCATAAAGCTAAGAATTAGGAAATTAATCTTATTAAAATTAAAGATCAACAATAACTGGGGAAAATGTAATGGAAACTTGCTAAAAATACTGTTAAGAGATGAAAACATTATATTTTATTAATTATCATTTTAAATTCCTTTCCCCTTTCAGACCCAAGAGCGGCTCCCTGTTGCTCTACTCCAGGAAGAAGGTCCGCTACCGACGCGATGGCTACTGCTGGAAGAAGCGCAAGGATGGCAAGACAACGCGCGAGGATCACATGAAACTCAAAGTACAAGGCACGGAGGTGAGTCTGAATCGTTTTCACATCCTGTTTGTTAGCTGCACAATTAGGCAATTAGCCCTAAGGAAACCGTCCTCAAGCCGGCCATTGGCGTCATTTGTCAAAGGTCTAGAAAAAAATGTCTTAAATTCCAGCTATTTCCTTGGGGTTCCCAGTTATTTTTATCCGTTCTCTTGACCGTACGGGGGTTCTTTTTTGGGTGAGTTATGATTTCCCGCCGGAAGTAGACAGAAACTTACGGTGTCCTGGCCGGGGATTCCTTCATCCGTTTCATCCAAGTGGCAAGTGTTTGCCCAAGGATTGCCATTGCCTGCTAATGAAATAAGCCTTGCCAAGGGTTAAGCTTATTTATAATGTCTGTCTGTGTCTCGTTGGAGGCATATCCCCCGACCAGTCAGTAGTCCATTACAGAAACATAAAAACATTTGGCAATTTCACGCCAATTTTTTTTTAGTCAGCTCTGCTTGTGCCGTTGTTTTTATTTTAATTTTTATTTTAATACGTGGACGGCGCTGAGATTTATGCAGTTGGCCGTGCTGGCGGGGTGCCGTCTTCTTACATGATAACTGGGCCCAAAGCAAGGCGGGCCAGGACAAAGGAAGTGCCAAGGGAAAAGCAGAAGAAGTCAGCGGCATATCGCGGCCAACGAGAGCCAACAAATTTATCAGCGGGCACAAGGAGTTCCCCTTCTTACTAAGAAAAGAAAAAATATAGAAAAAAGTGTAGAAAAAGTCTTGAGAACAAGAAAAATGCGCAACGAAATGTTTTATAAGTCAGAGGGAAACCCTTTTCCGTAGCTCTTCCGTTTCAGTTCGCCGGGTTTCGGTTTGAGTTTGAGTTCTGATTTTTGGCACTTACCAGGGACCAAGGACCAAGACCAAGTGGCGCCCCAAAGCGTGGGCGGTCGGTAATTTAATTTGAGCTCCTCGTTTTTATGTTTTCCAATTAAATGGATTTGCTCTCCGTGGGGCGCCGCGCGAGAGCTGCGTGTGTGGATCCCAAAGTCCCGATTTTTCTATTTTATGCTCTTGTTTGTGCTCCGGATTGATAAATTGAATTTCCCTCGATTTGTACCCCCTTCTTTCTCCACAGTGCATCTATGGTTGTTATGTACACTCGGCCATATTGCCCACATTTCATCGCAGATGTTACTGGCTGTTGCAGGTAAGTGTGGGGGCATTTCCTCCTTTAAATTTCTATACTGGAAAAATCACTATCCACAGAACCCGGACATTGTTTTGGTGCACTATCTGAATGTGCCGTATCCGGATGATAATAAAATGGCCGTGATAGCGCCCAGCATCACACTTTGGGGCGACAAGAAGGAGTGGACCAAGGAGGAGCTGGTCAGTCAACTGAAGCCCATGCGTAAGTTTGAAAGGAAATTAGGGATATTACAGTTTATTTATTATTTTTAAGCAGATTTTGTATAGAATTTGAGGAAAGATATTTTAAGAATAAATTTATTTATTTAATTTTATTTATTTAATCGTTCCGATCACATTATTACGAAGATATTGCTTTTTGGACAAAACAACAATTATGTATTTTTTTTATATAAAATACAATTAATAACAATATTTTACTTGTAACAAAGCAAGTAAGAAAGCTACAGTCGAGTCTGTCCCACCATGAGATACCCGGTACTCAAAGCTTAGTATTTAACATTAAAAGACAAATGGACATGCTCAAGTTATATTGTCCAATTGTGCCTAAATTATAAGAACTTAAATCTTACATGTTGCTATAGCAAGATATATGTTGAGCAAACACTCTTAACTACACCAATACCTCGCTATACAGCCATTTTTTATACGGCACTTCCCTATAACGGCTCTTTGGATTAACGGCGTAAAATGTTTTGCTTTGACGGAAAATACAAATTTATTTCGATGTCGATCTATGTGATTTTAAAATAATTTATTCACTAATGGGCTTTTTGCCTTGCTACCAATCTCGTGTAAAGTATATAGGTATATAGGTATATAAAGTATATATACCGTAAATACTTTTGAGTTCTATGAGTACACTCTTACTACACTCCTTAAGCTCTATCCCTAAGATTAAAGAGTCTGTTTTCAAAATTCTGTATGGAAAGGAGCTTAAAATTAGTAATTGCTGATTTCATAATTATCTACAATTATTATTTCTAAATAATAAATAATAAATGTATATATATTTCTTAGTCTCCACAGTTAACTCTGATGATGACTCAGACTCTGGCAACGATATTGAAATATCGGTGAGTTCAAGAATCCCTATTTACTTCCACTTTCAAAAAAGAACCACCCTAATTGGATTTAATTAAAATGTTCCCCCTAAAGACGGCAGAGACAGTGGAGTCCATAGTCTGCCAGCTGATGGAGAAACAGAGATTGTCCCGCCAGGCAGCGCTGGTCAAGCAGCTGGACTGCGGTTGCGGTGATGGAGGATGTGCGGACGGCAAGACCTGCACGCATCCCGTGATGCGGCGATCTGGAGCCATCCTCAAGTCCTCGGTGCAGGAGAAACGCATGGGCGAGGGCTTCAATGGCAACACGCCCAATGTAGTGGTGGCCAGCAAGCTGTACTCCCGCTGGGCGGAGCGACCAAGGCAGCACCTGGACGGTCACGGGCAGTTCCACAATGCCACGCAGCAGTTGCCGCAGGAGTCGGCCATCAAGTTCCAGATCATTCCGCCGCAGCAGCAGCAGCAGCAACAGCAGCAACAGCAGCAGCAGGCGGGGCATGGTGATGGTGGCTATCAGCAGTATCGAGGAGCCAGTCAAATGCTGGCCGCAAGAAGCAATCTGGTGATGCAGCAGCAGCAGCAGCAGCAACACCAACAGCAGCAGCAGCAGCAATATCATCAGCAGCAGCAACAGCAGCAGCAGCACCTCAGCCTGCAGAGATTCGTGGCCAGTCAGAGCCAGAACTCGGTGCATCTCAATCAGCAGCACAGACTGCAAATTGCCAATACAACAATCACGGCCACAGGCAGGGATCCTGCGGCAACAGGAGCAGCGGCATCAGCAGCAGCAGCGGCAGCGGCGGCTGTAGTTGCCTCAAATGTTATGGACACCGAACTAATTGAAACCCAAAGCCACAAAATCACAAACTCCGGCAGCAATAACAGCGGCAGCAACAGCAACAACAGCAGCAGCAATAGCAATGCCAGCAAGCAATTAGCAGGCCAAACAAACAACGAATTAAATGTCGTAAACAATAACGACACCGGCAACAATAATAACTTCATGTACAATCATCAGCAGCAACTCAATGCTTCCAGCAACAACAGCAACAGCGCGCAGCAGCAGCAGCAGCAACAACAGCAACAGCAGCAACATTATTATAAATTGCAACAGACAGCAGCAACCCCAAGCAGTGGCCAACCCCAGCCCCCTGTGGAGGCCATGTGCATGTCACCGGAGCACCGCAGCAGCAGTAGCAGCCTCAGCCAGCCCCCAGCTGCCACGTCTTCCGCTGGCAACCCCACACCCACGTCGGCTGGCTCATCCACCTCGAGTTCCTTACAATCGATTATCGATGGCAATCAGCAGCAACAAATTACAACGACGACGTCGACGGCGGCAGCAGCAACTTGTGATAATTTAATGAGCGCCAATGCGCTCTCTGAGGTGAGTAGAAACCGCAAACCCTATGTTTATGTTGATTAAATTCAAACTTGATGCACAGCAGGATGTGGGCAGCAGCAACAATCAGGCCACAGAAGTCCTCAGCAGGAGTCAGTCGCAGCAGACTCAGCCCCTGAACCCCCAAGGTTGTGCATCTTTCAGAGCTTCCAGTGATAACAGCAGCCAAATCAGCGCCAGCGAGAACAGCAGCAGCAGCAGCCACAGCAGCAGCAGCAGCGAGGAGGAGCCCCAGGCCGAGACGCTGAGCTTCTTCAATGAGACGCTGGACCTCTCCCACGAGGACATTCAGCGCACCCTGATAGCCAACATGCCGTTCAATGTGCCGCCAGCAGGAGGAGGAGCTGCAGCAGTAGCAGGAACTGGAGCTGGATCGTCCTCAGCAACAACGACAGCAGCAACTTGCAGCAGCAAGGCCAAGAACAATCAAGAGGAGCCCGAGAAGAAACCTTCTCCAGGAGCCGAGGCTGAAACGGAGCCAGAGGAGGACGAGACCGACGATGTCTTTGCCAATCTGGACGCCTTCGACATGCTCGTGGAGTTTCCCGAACTCGATCTGGATGACAAGCAGGCGCTGAACAACACGGCTCTAGAGCAAGGATCATACTTAGGTGACCCAACGCCACAGCCGCAGCCCCGCAAGGTCCTTAACATATGCGACTTTAGTCCCGAATGGTCGTACACGGAGGGCGGGGTCAAGGTCCTGGTGGCAGGACCCTGGACGAGCAGCAATAGTGGCGCCTACACCGTGCTCTTTGACGCCCAGCCCGTGCCCACGCAGCTGGTGCAGGAGGGCGTCCTTCGCTGCTATTGTCCGGCCCACGAGGCGGGATTCGTGACGCTGCAGGTGGCCTGCGGTGGCTTCCTCGTCTCCAACTCGGTGATGTTCGAGTACAAGCTGTCCCTGCTGGCGGACGCCCCGTTCGATGCCAGCAGCTCCAACGACTGCCTGTACAAGTTCACGCTGCTCAACCGCCTGTCCACCATCGACGAGAAGCTTCAGGTGAAGACGGAGCAGGAGCTGGCGACTGACCACACCTCGCTCTACCTGGAGCCCAACTTCGAGGAGAAGCTGGTGGCCTATTGCCACAAGCTGATCAAGCACGCCTGGAGCATGCCCAGCACGGTGGCCTCCTGGACGGTGGGGCTGCGCGGCATGACGCTACTCCATCTGGCCGCTGCTTTGGGCTATGCCAAGCTGGTGGGCGCCATGCTCAACTGGCGGGCAGAGAATCCACATATCATACTCGAAACGGAGCTGGACGCGCTCAGCCAGGATGTGTATGGGTTTACTCCTCTGGCCTGGGCCTGTGTGCGGGGCCATGTGGAGTGCTCGCTGCTGCTCTACAAGTGGAATCACAATGCCCTGAAGATCAAGACGCAGGCACAGCAGACTCCGCTGGATTTGGCCAGCATGAGGGGGCATAAGCATTTGCTGGCCCAAATGTTTCGGCTGGAGAAGGAGCGCTGCCGGAAGCCACAATTGCGTGGAGGCCTGGCCAATCTCTCGATGAACATGGGTGTGGAGGGGGATGGAGAGGAACAGCAGCCACAGCAGAGCTTTGGCAGCTTTGATTTGGAGCTGCAACGCAAGCATGATGGGGTTTTCCTGCGACCAGTGGCTGTGCACAGGTAGGGGTTGTTTCTAGTAGGGTTATTCTAGAGTTATTTATTTATTTATATTTATTTATTTTAATCCTAACCCACACAGCAATCAAAGTCCCCCCAACAGCAGCAGTCGCTACTCCAAGCGCTCTTCCATAGACAGTGGCATCAACATGGATATACGCAGCAAATCAGGCAAGCCCTTGGCCAGGCTGCACAGGTAGGGATCTACACTGAAAGCTCTCTATATTTCTATGAATGAAAATATATTTCCTTAGCAACTTTGAGAGCCATGACAACTATGCCTTGGGAGTGGACTCACCGCTGGACTCGCTGACTGGCACCAACTGCCTGCTGTCGCCGCTGCGCAAAATGGACTTTGCTCTGTGTAAGTTTGCCCATCACCTTTACCAATAAACCCTTTACCTAGCTGTACCTAAGATAACCAAGAATCAAAACAATCAAATGCTCAAAATTTTCTCGGTAAATTCACCTAAATAGGCGAGGTGGTGTCCACGGGCGAATCGAGCCCCGTTAACGACAAAGACATCGATGACAACTCGACGAGCGCCAACGATGTGACCATTGGCAATGACTTGGCCCTGCCCGATGCCGTTGTAGGTCAGTGATGATGGTCACCGCTCTCTCTCTCAAACCTCTCACCCGTAATCTAAACACTGTAGCTAAAAAAAAAAACATACTAATACTATGTATATGGGGCTCTGGCTATCGATGTTGTTGATGTTGTTGTTGTTGCTATTGCTGTTTGTTGTTGTGTGTGTTGTGTGTGCCTTTGGGGCGGTAAATGTTCGTTATTAATAATATTGGTTATTTGCACACGTCCCAGGGGTCGGCCTCCTGTGCGCTTTTATCGATGTCTACATTTAACCAAATTACTCGTATTAATTTTAAATTTTAAGCCAAACTAACTAAACACTCGCCGCCTAAATTAGCCACGAATTGATCGTTGTAAATAGAAATCGAGGTGTATGTAAATAGCTAGCGAAACACTATAACCAATGCCTGTCGGTGTGTGTATAATACAAGTAATAATTAATAATTAATAACTAACAACGACTTTGTTTATCGTGATCAATTTGGGGAGTCATTACAATTAAGAAACTGTAAAAAGTGCCCAAAACTCAGTTATGTAGACTCGTTTGTCATGTATTTGTGCTGATAGTTCTGCCTTAAATCAGTTTTTGAAAGCTTCCTTTGGCATGTTTCAGGGGATTCGGATGCCAAAGTGCTGACCCTGGCCGAGCACATAATTGCGGCGATGCCAGAACGTATTAAGGTGGGTTATTATCTTCTATAATAAATTATTACAAAAGCTATAAATATTTATATAAACCCCAGAACGAAGCCGACGAAATGATGGTCCTGGGCAGCCCCCTGACAGAACCTCTGACCTCCGAGTCCTCGGCCTTGACGGATAGCTTCATGGACCCTCTGCTCGATTCGCTGCCCAACACCCATTTCGACAGCGACTTTAGCTTCGATTTCCATGACCATGGCTATCGCTATCACGATGTCAGCACGCCCTGCTCCAGTCTCAGTCCGGCCAGTTCGGGCCCGCTGCAGTCGCCTGCCAGTTACTCCATTCTAGGCACAGATCCCTCGGTCAGCTCTCCAAGTCCCCCGCCCTCGACGAAGCAACTTACGGAGTTCCTGCATGCCTCCAGCATCTCCCAGTATCCTTTTGAAGCGGACTTCTCGAAGCTAACCCTCACGGATACGGAGCAGCGGGAGCTGTACGAGGCGGCCAAGTGCATACAGAAGGCCTACCGCTCGTACAAGGGGCGGCAGAAGATGGAGGAGCAGAATAAGGAGCGCAGCGCCGCCACCGTCATCCAGAACTATTACAGGCGGTACAAGCAGTACGCCTACTACAGGCAGATGACGAACGCCGCCCTGGTTATCCAGCACGGCTATCGCTCGTACAGGCGGAATAAGCGCTTCAAGAAGAGCGGTCTGGGCGGCCTGGGCAGTGGCAGTGACCATGGCAGCGTCAGCAGCAACTCGCAGTGCTTGTCTAGCTTCTACGATCATTACAAGCAGGATCAGCAGCAGCAGCACGAGATGGGCTCGCAGCCCAGCACGCCCAAGGAAACGAGTCCATCGGGACCCTTGAAGTAAGTAATCGAAGTAAAGTTCTGTTTAAGTTCCCTGCCAATTTAACAAAATAAGAACTTTCCATCTCTCAAATTAAATTGGAATACATTTTAGGCTTAGGTGTTCCATTATTATTTTAAATTAGGTTAGGGATTTGACTGCAATTTAATTTATTGGTGTACTGGTATTGGAGAGTGTTGGAGTATTTTGGAGTGTATTGGAGTATTAAAGATAAACAGTTTATTTCCTTTTAAGAGAATTTGGACTTTTACTAATTCCAAAATTGTAATATTAGTATTGGAGAAAATTTGAGTATTGGAATTGGAGTTTATTTCTCAAGAGCATTTCTTACCCAATTAAACTTTCACTAATACCAATATCAATACGCCAACAATCCACAATACTATCCAATACTTTAATATTGACCAACCCTCCATCTTTGAAGTATTGGAGGTTATAGAAATATACTCAAACATTCCAAAATACTCCAATACTCTAGTTCTTGAGTTTTAAAGAGTAGTATTGGAGTATTGGGTAGTGTTTGAGTATTTGTGATGGAGAGTTAAAATGCTAAACACACTTTATTAATAAATTTAAACACTCAATTGCTTTTAACGTTTCCCTTAAAAACTTTGCTTATATTAACTCCAAAATTGGAATATTGGTGTTGGTGGAGATTTGAATATTAAAGAGTATTAAATATTGGAGTATTAGAGAGTATGGGAGAATTGGAGAGTAATGGAGTATTGGAGTGTTGGATCATTGGAGCATTGGAGAGTTAGAATATTGGAGTATTAATGTGTTGAAGATTTGGGGTATTGGAGTGTTGGAATATTAGAGTGTTTCATTAACTAATTATTGGCTTATTTCTTGCAGGCGAACCTACTCGCAGTCCACCCAGAATCAAGCTGCCAGAAAAATCCAACAGTTTATGAGACAATCACGCATCAAGTAAGTACCACTAATTGATCCGATTAATTAGGCTAAGTCTAACGCTAAGCTAACTGATGGGTTGTAATGTAATTTGCACGCAAGCATTTGGGATGGCAATTTGACGACTTTGGTAAGACCGCGAATGGTTTTGGTTTAGTTTTTAAACTTGTTAATTTCCTAATGGTTTTTAAAGGGTTTCACATTTATGCGAGAATTAATGCTAATTTGTTTTTATTCCAAAAACTCACAGACTACAGAAAGAGCGAGCCGAAAAAGAGAAGCTGGTGCACCAACGCAGGGCGGAATACCTTCAAAACTTGCAGTTTCAAGGGCAGCAGGAAATGTTGGTGTGCCACGAAAATAGGTGGGTTACTATAAATAAAATAGTTACTATATAAATTAATATTTTAACTCATTTTAACAGCAATTCCGCGGCAAGTAGTGGCAGCACCAGTGCCAGCAACACCATCAACAATCTACACCAAATACAATCCAATCAGTGAGGATCGTCAACCGAGTGAAGAACTTTTAAAACATAGGAACGAGCTGCATGTTCCATAAGAATTTATGAATAGCTTTAACAATCGAGTGAAACTTTCTACTTTCGTATTCGTTGTTCCCATTAGGACAAACCAATCCCAAGCACCTCTACATAGTGGAACTTTGTTTCTCTAAAACTCTCTAAACACAAACACACACTGAATTAGTAGCAACTAAACCTGCACTTTGATTCATTTGCCTAACGAATTTTAAGAAACATAGTAGCCTAGGTTAGTGTTTTTTTAAGGTACTACTTAAACCTAATCTTAAACCTTAAACCTTAAACCTAACTGAAGATCGGACTCCAGGGAGAAGATGAGAACACAATTTTTCCATTTGTCAACTCGAAAGAACTTATTACCGAAGCCTTTGAAAAAAACAACTTTTTAACTCCAATTGTAGTGGAAACGTAGCCTGCAATATATTATATATATATACATATATACATACGATTTAAACCAATATTACGCATGTGTATGCCTCTATATAGTTACATTTGTATATAGATATGGCCCTAAATAAACTCTAGTCTATTTTAACGTATGTATTACCAAGCTCTGCGATGCGACTATGCTTGTCTCTAAAAAAAAAACATAAAAAAAACATAAACCCAAAGCATTAATCCTCGATCCTAATTAGTAGCTCCCTAGGTCTAAGCTTGAGACTCCACTTGAAGTCCAAAAAACGTTGTTGTTGATTTCTAAAATCAGATTCGTGTGGAGTCTTTGATGTTTCACAGAAAGCAAGCTCTATTCTAATTTCCCCTAAGCAAGTACTTACTACGATAAATGTGTACCAAGTCCTAACTTATCTAGACTAAGCCTAGCTAATGATAGAAGAAATCGAAGAAGGAGGCTTCCCCATGGAATTTCCAACCTTCTGCTGTCGCGCTACCCCAAAATATATATGCAAGAGAGAAGAGTTTTTAAACTATAAATGTAACAATAAATGAATTTTTGTAAATTATTTTTGTCCGTCCACATTGTTAGCTTTCATAACATACCAACAAGAACATATATACTTACAAATATACAAAATATGATATAGAAAGAGATACTGACAACACAAGGAAACCATTTTTAAAGGACCCCTCAAGTTCTTATTAACAAACACAGACAGACACTGGCGGCAAACATAGAAATAGAGGCACTTACCTCCAAATCCCAAAACTCACAAGTGCAAAGTGGTCTGTAGGTTGACTTTTATTCAACGATAATCAGAGGGAAGAATATGATGGATGTGGGGGTGGTGGTATCTAGGATTTATCACATTGTTAACTATTTAACTACGAAACTATTATACTTAATTCGCACTATTATATATTACTCTACGAAACTTTGATTGCATTTTGCTCCAACTTAACTATGTATAAATCTGATAACTGATTCGAAATGAAGACTAAATACGATTTCACTACTCAACTGACTTAAGAATTGCAATCAATTTTGTTAAAAACTGTCTAGGCAGGGTGTTAGATATGTATGTAACAGCTGAAAACTAAAACCAATTATAATTGCAATATTTGCACATACTACACACTAAACACTACACTCGACACACTACACTATAAAACACACACAACAAATTTATAAACCTCAAAGTAGCAACCTGAGTGTGTTTTAAGGCAAGGAAGCAAGTCTTTTTAGATAGAGCAAGGCGAGCAGGCGAGGCCAAAAGGCAGAGAAAACTTAAGTACCTTAAGCCAATTGGCACTAAAACTAAACTTAAATCTAACAAAAGAAAAAGAAAAAACCATTAGAAATACCAAAATAACAAACTATGTATCTATATCGAAGTGGATAATATCCTAGCGGATCGTAGGGCATTTCCCCGGCCTATATAGCCTCTAGTTTTGTTTGAACGTTTTTCTTTCAACTGAACTAAAGCTAAATCTAAAATCTAAAGCTAAACACCAAGATTGTTTACTATCTAACGAAACTTTACACAATACGAATATAATATAATTGGATATTTGTACTCACATATCTGTTAGATAATTTACACCTATCTTCGACTTATTACAACTTCTAAAGTGCGAGGCAAGAGGTCTTCTTCCACTTCGACTCTGACTTCAACTCCAACTTCAACTTCAACTCCAACTTCAACCTCAACTTCAGCTAGTTAAATAATAACCAAACTCTCCCAAGGAATCCAAATTAAATTCAACTAATTGAAATATATACGGCAGCTTGAATTTGAATCGTTTGTTTCCCCGTTTCAGCTTAGTAGATCGATAAAAACTGTTAACTAAACCCTTAAGCGAAATATACCTAGAGTGTACTCTTTTTAAAAATATTATACCTAACTTGTACGGGATACTTAGCATGAACTATACACATTATATCCAGCAAGCTAAAGAATGTTTAACGAAAATCAACGTATTATATATGTACAGACACAGACTCAGACACCACAAACAAAGCATAGAGTTATACATATATACAAGATATATATATTGTAAAACGACTTTCCAGTTTCTGTAAAATTGTAATTACATCCAATAAAGTTTAATTCAACACTTTAGCAACTCCTGCCTTATCTTTCTCTCTCTTCCTGCGCCGACCTGACAAACCAATTAGTAATCAATTTGTCTAAGTGAGCCGCCAAGCAGCCGAGCAGCTGGCGCCAGTCATTATCAATGGATTGTCCTGCGACTAACCCTATCTGCTCAAGGAAAGTAACTTCAGGTAAGAAAAAATGTAACAAAACCCTCAGCTGCCTTGCCTGGGTCATTGGGCATTTCCTTTTCTCCCAGTTCCCAGTTTTTCCTTTTTCCCGGGCCCCGGCTCAATTAACACTTGCCGCGCTGCGGGGGCGGGGATGAGCTAATGGGGCGTGGACGCAGACACATCTGTATCTCTATCTGTTGCTGGCTGTTGCTGCGTTGTTTCGTAATTACGAGCACAATGCAAAATGCCAAGGCATTCGCACTCGCACTCGCTGCCAGTGTCTTGTTAATAAATCGCCCTGCTCTCCCGACCTTTTGCCGCTGCCTGGAAATCGGATGCCGGAGCCTTTCCGCTTTTCCAGCTCAATTTACACTTGTTTATGGCCAATCGCCGCATGCTGTTTAGTCCAAAAAAAAAAAAAAAATATATATATAATTTTCCGAATGCGATTTTCTCGCTCCTCGGGCCTGATCGCTTCACTGGCTGCCTGCTTGGCTGCTTTACCCGCTTGACATTCGGTCCGTCGGCAGCGGAAGCTGCTCCGCTGGGTAATGTGAAACCAAGCGTTGCCCTCCGTTAGCGCTTTCCAGCCACAACAATAAACCGAAAGCAATTCTCCAGTCTCTCTCCAGTTTTTTTTTATTGTATTTCGGTTTTTTCGGTAAAGAGTCGTTGTTTAGTCGGAATTTTCGGGCTATTCATGATTGTTTCATGGCAGCGCAATGCTTGGCTTTGTTTTCCTGTGTGTGTGTTTTATATATTATTTTATGGTCATTGAGTGACGCTGCCACTGTGGAGTGGCAGTGGCGTAAGCCGTAAGCCGGCTTCCATTCACCACAAAGGGCAAAGGTAGCCAATAAAATCTGAATGGGCTGTTTTTAAGGTTCTAATTTCATTTCATTTAATTTGGTTGTTTAGCCAAAATGTGGAGACTTTCAGTCACAATAAAATTAGAAATTAATTACCAAACAAAAGACTTGAACAAAAAACTTGACCCAAATAAAGCTAATGTCGGTGTCGTGGAAATATATAGAAAATTTACATATTTTAAACCCTGCGGAATAGAATAGATTTTTCCGTTCGGAAAATAGTTTTATTGTGTAGAAATAAAAAAGAATGGATGCTAAGTCTGAGAAACTGAAGTTTTTCATTTAAATTACTCCGATAGCTCCAAGGGCTGCCACAAGAAATAATAATCAAAATTTGATTAAATTAAATACTCTTTTTAAAAAATACTTTAAATACTTTATATAAAAAAGACGTTATCTCGAGTTGAAAGAAAAATCTACAATACTTCGTTGCTTTTAGACACAGAACAATTTATTTTTTCCGATTTCGAATTTCCTATTATTTTCCAAACATTCCTATTGAAGCTGTATTTATTTATTATTATTATTTATTTGTCACATTTCATTTTTGTTAAGAAAATTATATTTCTAATGGACAAACTTTTGCCAATTGAACAGGCTTACAGACAGGTCTAGATTTACTCGACTATTCATGAAAAATATATAAACAATCTAGGGTCGTAGTTTTTCTTTCATTGCAAACTTATACTTTAAAAACTTAAACTTAAATAGCCCTCTGCAAGGGTTTGAATAATATTTCCCTTCTGTTAAATGGGAAATTCATTATCCATTTAATTTCATCGAAGATTTTATGAATAATAAAGTATAATTTAAGGAATAAAAAAAAAAAAAAAATGCTTTGTAAATATCCTAAATTTAAACAGGATTTTTTAACCATTAAAAGGGCAAGCGGCAACATCCGACACTTTTATCAGTAACGAACTGAATTTTAGGGGATCTTTAGCCTGCCTTTCTGGTAAAAATATTTGCTCTTAACAGCGTATTTAATTAGGTGTTTACAGCTTTGTTAATACCTAGAAATTACTTAGGACGTAACAAAAAGAAATAACAAAAAAAGCGTTTCCGACTTTAAACAGTGTTTTTTAATTGCTCCTAAATCTCCAGAGGTGGCAGGAACTCATACGGGCATTAAGACAATTGGTTCCCCTCCCGCGGCGACACCCACAATCCTCGTGAGCGGCGCAACAATGTTGCAGCGACATTTTCACGCTGCTGCTGCTGCTGCTGCTAATCAGCGATCGATTGGCTGCCATAAAGAGACTTTGGAGGGGCCATAAAACAATTATCTCTGAATTTAAAAGTCTTGGCACACAATAAACTAAGCCTTAGTAGTGGGTACCTGTCTGCAATCTGGGTCAGACCCACTCTGATTGGGCCTCCGATCGGGGACTGACGGTGACGGCATTATTGGCGATAATAGACGTCAACCATTATTGGGATTAACAGCGAGCGCATCAGCTCTGGCTGTGAGTCAGGCCCTCGAAACTGACTAAGATACTTACTGAGGTAAACAACAATGGTTGTTCAATTGTTTTCGCGGCACCTGTTTATTGTTAGCTGTCAGCGCTTTCCACCAAACTGTTTAAATTAACTTAATTGCATTTAATAGGCTGCCATCGAGTGTTACTCCAACTGCACTAAACACATCTTGTAGCCCGTCAAGATACGTACACGCTGGCAGCGAACAGCGAATTCTTCGGGCCCGTTCCGTGAGAAGTGAGCCTGTCTGGCGGCCTGCCCAGGAATTAGCATAAATGACATATCAATTAAGACGACACACGTATCCGAGAAATGCATTAGATGCTGGCTGAGACTTTGCCTCCTTCTTGGCCAGCTACCGTTTGTGGAGGGAGCAGGTTCGTCGAAGAGTTGACAGTGGAAAATAAAAAATGAACAAATTTCCCAACTGGTCAAGAGGCGGACTGTAAATAACTGTCGATAAATCATTTTGAACAAATGTTCAAAAACAATTTGTAAAACCCCCAAACGATTGCGACTGTTGGGAGTTGCAGTTGAAGTTGAAGTCGAAGTCAACACACAACAAGTTATAAATCTGTAAATTTGCGAAAAATGCCACAAAACACACATTTGTAGCCGCACTTTGATGAACATGATTTGTGTTTTGTTCGACACGCTGACAAATCACCGAATGCAGCCACGGAGCATGAAGATCTGATCGGTTGGCTGAGGCTCCTCTTCATTTGAAGGCCCCACCGTTTAGGCCATAACATTCTCGGCCAGGGAAACAACACGACTTTTACCCACATAATTGATTTGATTGCCGACGAAAGTTGTTCCCCCAAATAAGGAGGGTTCGAGCAACGCCAAATTGAGGTCTCCGTCATTATCGTTCATTCAGCGAGGAGCCCCAGTCACGTGCAGGATCGCCAATAGGCCATAATTGATGGGCGAATCACCTGAAGTAGGCCTGTTGCATCCCAGCCTCATCGAACAGGGCTCTACAACTTGGCTGGGGAGGAGCAACATGTTGACAGCGAACCGAGTCGAGCTCATACCTAGGTTGTAGGTTTGGGTTGCAGTTCGATTGTCCTGTTGGAACGAAGAAGTTGGGTGTGCGAGGAATTTGGGTGTTAGTTTTGGAATAAAAGAGTTAAGTTGGTTTGTTTATTAGTTAAATAGTAAATATAAATAATTCAAATATAATAAATGTGAAGAAATTTGTAACTGATACGGAACTAGAGTCTAAATAAATAATAAAAAAAATATAATATGTCAAGATTTCATTTTAAGGTGACACCTGCAACTATCCTTAATTATTAAATGTAATAATATAATAATATAAAAGGTCTCAGGAAGCATTTTCAACCTCATTAACTAAACAAGTATATTTTGTATCATCATCTGGAATTCTCCTTGAATATTTTTATCGCATTATAATTATATTTAATTGGGCTTTAAATTCTGATTAAGGTTTTGTTATACATTTTAGTAGTCCCTGTATTTACAAGCATCTGATACTGATACAAAGCCACGAAGTATGCAATGCTTCTCAATGAGAGCCTGGATTTCTATGGTCGGGATGACACTTGTTTTGTGGCCATCTGGCAACATTATCCTTTGGACATATTTAACACTAACGCCGATTGGTCACACTAGCTCTACAGTTGATCTTTGTAAACATATTAGGTTCAGAAATTAAGTTTAGTCGTTAATAAGTTTGTTTATAATCTGCCCTATTACTTAACCCAAGGCCACGCATATGGTGGTTAGGTTTCGCTTAATTCTTTTTCATATTAATCATCTCGATTATGCCACTTATGATACTTTGATACTTTTAAAAGTGGTTTTCCTTTACACCTACACCCTCTTCAAGCATATTCCATAGACTCAGCAGACCAAGAACTCCCAGAACCCCTTTAAGCCACCAGTCAAGATCCCATCGAACCCAAACATGTTCGCCATATCACGCTTACAAACTGTTAGCGTGTGAATAGTTTTTTTCGGACTCCGCTCAGTTCTTATACGAACCTCGCGCTCGACGGTCGAGCGATCAGTGAACAGTGCCCAGTGTCCCCAGACCCACATCCAGACCCATACCCAAACCCAGACTCGATCATCACTCGACGCGGATCGATCTGTCGCGAGACTCCTGGAGCCCAGAGCGTTTGTCGGCTCGCCTTGGCTCTTTAATTGCGTCACTAATGAGCTGCATTTATGTTAATCTCCGCGCCCGGGACGTCTAAGCGCTGCACGATCCAAAGAGCTAAAGAGCCAAAGATCTCGGATGGGGATCGATCGCATCTCCATCTCCATCGGCACTTCTTTTGCTTTTCTTTTTTGGTAGTTTTCACCTGCTGAGCCGTTTATGGTTATTGCCGCAATTCCGTTGTGACAGTCGGAGGCGCTTTATCATAAATTAAAAAATCGTGTAGTCGCCGAGGGACGGACAAGCGGACAGCGGACAGTGGACGGACATTCGTTCCCCGCCCCCACAAAACTTGGATTCCCACTGATGGATGATGATGCCGCTGATGGCAGTTTCGGGTCTGAGTTATGGCCGGGCCAAGTCCGGAGATTTGCATGAATGAAACGCACGCGCTGATAAACGAGCCGAAGCTGAAGCTGAAGCTGGAGTCGAAGCCCAAGCTGGCCACCGCCTGGTGATCCGATCTCGCGATGACTTAATTGAAACGCCGCTGGCCGGAGCAGAAGGTGTTAATTAGCATACGAACAAATGGACAAAAACTCTCGTGTATTTCTGTAGTTTTCGGTTCGGTCACTTACTCAGTGTGCTGCTGCCTCGTCTGCGTTTTTCGGTTCATTAATAACAAAACCCAGGCGTTGGCTTACTTCCAATAGCAAAGAAGAGAGATTCCCTCGGTCTGGGTCTCCTATAACATCGGTTTATGGGTAAACAGAGTCAGCGGAATCGGAATTGTGGAAATCGGAGACTGACGGCTGCTGGCTGTATTGTGCAAAGCTCAGCGCGAAAGGAAATTAAGCCTCGAACGTATTGAGACTTTTAGTGCGAATAGAATATGATGATAGTGCCAGCTGCTGGTGGGCTCGTATTCGTGTTGTGCTCGGCGGATTTGCATCGTCATGTGGAAAATACATAACAAGCTCTTAATCTACATACTCTGGATTATGGAAATAAGGTATAGTAGCCCCATAAACGGTATGCCCATTAACTTTAACGGCCAACCGACCGAACTAACTGTTGTGCTATGTCGGAATTGAAGTTGGGTTGGGTTTTTCCAGCATTTTCCCAGCACTTCCCTGCGGCGGCTCCTCGGTTTTACCTTTTATCGCTGACAGATCTGCACGAGTTGACAACTCTTTCGCTCCGCTTCGATCCGTTTGCCCTCGTCTCGTGGCTCGTCGCTCTCTATCGCGCACATCGCCGGACACGATCGCTAATTTTTATCTGCGGAGCCACGGCGCGATGTATGTTAAATCCTTATCGAACGCCCAAACAGTAACCGCCTCGCAGTATCTCCTCCTCGATTCCCGTATTCTTTAGTTGGCGACCAGCCTGGCGGGGGGCAGGGGAAAAGCGCTGGAAAAAATCTCATTAAAATTGGCAATTAAATGGCAGGCAGCAACTAAAACACAAAACTGACAGAAAGACAGCAGTCTCTCATCGCGGCGAGTGCCATTTGTACCGCGGCGAATCAAGCGAGGAGAGCACCGTGCAAAAAATGTAAATTATAATAATTATTTAAGGTTTCGAATACAAAGAGTACACGTAATAATAACAAATTAATTAGCACATCTTCTAAGAAAAGTCAGAAATCTAAATTTAATATTAATGATGCAAGAACATTGCAAGTATCTGAGAATGTTCTCTGTAAACTTAGTAAGCCCTGAAGAAATGTTCTATAAAATATACCGTAACCTATTGACATTTATTGTACTCTTGAGGAAAGTCTAGGCGACTTTTAAATCAAAACAGAACAGAACAGAACTTACACTGCTGTATTATGCATTTATTTATTTGATTAATCAGGAATGTCAGACAAGTTGCTTGGAAAATTTGAAGTAAAATCTATTTATGTTAAAAATAAATTGTTCCTTCAAAAAAAAAAACAACAAATGGTCGATGTTTCAGGTTTTATTGAAATTTGTATTAATACTTATTTAATAAGAGCGCGAATTCGAAACAATTGTCATTAATTTCCGTATAAATTGGCGTGACCGTAGTCGCATTAAAACAAAAAAAAGCTTTAGTAATTGTCATGAGCAAAGATGTCCTTTTCAATCTCTAAAAAACAATATATTACCAAAACTGCATAAATTAAATTTACAACAATTAAAATGATTTAGGGAATGCCTTGACATCTCAACCTCCATAAACTATTCTATGGTTTTCTAGTTCTTACTACATTTCCCACTAAAAACTCCCATAAAAAGCGAAATAGAGTGGGCTATTTTTTTCTGTGCACCTAAAACCATGGCTAAAATCGGATTCAGGATAGAGAGGCGGGCTCGGGGGAGGAGCAAACGACAACTGGAAATCAATTTTTGCCATAAACTCATCAACGTTGCCTTGTGTATACCTGCTGAGTGTGTGTGTGTGTTTCGACTGCTATCTAATTGCCTCGATGCAGTTGCAGTTGCAATAAGTTGAGTGTATCTTAAAGATACGCGGCCGCAGCTTGATGGGAAAAATAGAGAGGGGGAAGCGGACTTTCCTCCGCTTCTCTCTCCTTGTTTTTTGTTTTTTCTGTCAGTGGGCTGGTCTGTCAGTGGGCAGATCTCCATCCGAGCCGAACCAAACCGAACCTGAACTTAACCGAAAAAAGAAGCAACAGCTTCAAAGGGTCTTAACCCAGAAATGCTTGGCTCGTGTAATTGAGGTTACTGCAATTTTAAAGCGCATGCCTCGGCACAGGAAACCAGCTGCATCCTCCAGATACAGATGCATCTCCCCGTGCTCGTGCTCGTACTCGCTCGCGTACATGGACAATTGGAACGCATGAACGTGCAGACAAACGCTCAAATTGCGATCAAGATCACTCTGCGCCAGTTGTGCCTGCATTTACAAGCCCAAAATGGCATAAACTCTGGCCGGTTGCCTGTTGCCAGTCGCCAGGCTGCCAGGCTGTCCAGGTTTCCACGTTTCCTCGTTTCCCAGGCCTGCAACCTGCAAGGCTCTGTGCGGGAGCCGTCGCATCGCATCGGTGCGGTGGTCGAGGAATCTGTTTTTCAGCTCCATCCCGTTCCATTCCCCACTCGGCCTGGCATTGTGGCTCTTACCACTTTTTTGTGGCTGCTATGGCTATGGATGAGTGATCGACTGCAAACCTCAAAGCACAAACAAAACTATCTGCGTTGATCTGTTTGCCAGGGCGCGCGATGGCTATAACGATGTCGATGGTGACGGCAAGGGCGAGAGCGAGTGCGAGTGCGAGTCCAAACTGGCTAACTGACTGCCTGACTGGCTAACTGCCTGAGTGGCCATTCGACCACTTGGTCTCTGCCAATTGTCCATGACGAACGATCCGTTTTGGCTTTTACCTGTTACATGGACACGGCATGCGTGCACTGAGGAAAAAGCTTAGTCAACTTAGAGTAGAACTTCGGGGGGAAACTTATAGAATTTCAAGGATAACTTTCAATAAAAACATCTAAGAATTATTTATACTTTCTTTACCATTGAAATAATAAATATTTACAATAATTCGTCCCTGAACTTTAGAACGGAACAAGATCCTCTTAAGCTTATGTGTGTTTACCGCCGGCTTTTGCACTAGAATTCCCAACTGACAAGATCTTTGAGTGCTTCTGCCATAAAATCGCTTTATCTTACTTCTTCAAGATATTTTTCTGTTATAAAAGTATTTTATAAATTTATAAGATAAATATTTTGACTTAGTTTATCTTAAAAATTATTTCTACCTTGGTTTCTTGATATTAGTAGATTCTTTCTAAGCTTTCCCAACCTTCTTGCTTCACATCCTATACCATTGAGCTTCGAGTTCGTTCCACACATAATAAATATCTATAATATTGTTGTTCGGACTAAAACTTTAAAACAATAAAGGTTCTGAAGGAAACCAGAGCCTCTTCAGCACTAAATTCCCAACTGACAAGATCTTCCTGTGTTTCTGCCATAATTTCGCATGTTCTTCCATATTTAAGGACTTTTTCATTTATAAATAATATTTTATTTAATTATATATAAATATTTTGACTTTGTTGGCTTTAACATTCTTTCATTTCAATTTTCTTCGATATATCTAAATCCTTTTTAATACTTCCCCAACCTCATTTACCTCTTTTCTCTCAGTGCTCGTACATATGTCTTTCTCTGGTCAATTACGTCGTCGTTTTTGTGGCCAGGAGATGGCCAGCAATTGTTGCTGGCCGTTTGTCTGAGCGTGGCAGCGACATTTTTCTTGGCCATGACCATGGTCTGCTCCGCTCCAGTGCTCCTCCTCCTCCTGCTCCTCCTCCTCCTCCTCTCCTGTTCACTCCACCTCCTCCTGCCCCGCTTTGGAATATTTGTATTTTATTGATGGCATGTTGAACAGCCTTTATGGGTTTTCGGTTTGTTCGCTGCCCCCTTCCCTGGGCCACTCCCTCTGCCCGGCCAGCCCCGCCCACTTTACATGCAGCTGGAGGAGTTGGAGCAAAGCTGCTTTATCAGCGCACACGGAACTTTCAAATGCCCCCCGAAAAGCGAGGGACGAGGCGAGGGAGAAACCCCACGAGCATTCCCCCGGACCAACGCATTGTTTTGGTCGGATTAAAGCGCCTTTGTTGCTTCCGCCTCCAATTGGCGCTTGGAGTTGGCCGCAGGAGGAGGAGGAGGAGGAGCAGGTCGAGGCGGAGCAGGGTCCGAGGAGGGCCATGAACATGTCAGCAAGGCATGTAATTACCAGACGGAGCGCCGGCCATATATATCTGCCTGCTATTGGAGGCGCTACCGGTCAGATACCAAAGAGAGAGAGAGAGCCGAAGTCCAGGGAATAAAACCTAAACAACAAGCGGGTATTAGGGCCTTGACTAAGGGATACTCATTAGCTTTATATATTATATATAGAGTTATCTTTATAGGAAATAAATATCTTGGCAGAGTTTTTCTTAATTTTAAGGTACTTAAGGATGTAATTATCTTCAATATTTATTTTCGATTTACTTAGTTATTTTTTCTGGGTCTTTGTAGAGTTTATTGCTAGCTTTATTGCTCAGCCATCTGTATACATCTTCTCAGTTCTACATATTAGTTTTTTTATTGTGCGACTTTAATGATATCTTCCTGTTCATTTCCTTTTTAAAATATTTATTATACCCTTTCTCCTCGACAATTACTGGGTATAAATAGCCAAAGCCGCCTGCGCAGCGGTGGGTCGAAACTATTTGGCCGACTAGATTCGCACAATTATGACAGGGCCCTAGACTGGGCCTCCGGGCTATATATACACAAATATATACATAAAATATATACATATACAGATCGCCAGTTGGTCCAGTGGAGAGCTGGCTAGCTGGCTGCTGCTACGCCTGCGCGTGAAAATATTAAACTCATATTTTTATGAGGCTCCAAAGTGCGCATTAAGTCAGCGTTTCTTGTGGCTTTTTTGCTGCTGCTTCTGGTTTGGAGCCCAGGAGTCGGGGGCATTTATGCTGCATTAGTGGCCCCAGCTCGGCTGCCATTGAATTATGCACCCGGCTTAATCCATTTTTAATGAGTCTGAGTCCGCCGCCTTGTCGTGGCAAATATTTTTGTGCAAATTAGTGCCTGAGGAATCACCAATTTGTCGGACGGCAGAAGCCATAAGACTGTCAATGGAACTAGTTTGGCATTTTGTATAGGCCAGGCTCTATTTCTCAGGTGGAGTGGGAGTCGGAGTCGGAGGCAGAGGCGGAGGCGGAGGCGGAAGCGGTATCAAGTTCATGACAGGTCCTTGCTCTCACGCAGCATAAAGGGTCACGAAGCGAACACAAGCCCGATATAGAACGGGAGATAAACACAACGAAAAAGTAAAGCAGTCCAAGGACTACGACAAAAAAGGGGGACTCTAAACAAAGCGCGAATCAAGCACACGTGACTCGGGCTCGTTGAAGATTCTGAGAGGATCATGAAGAGGCCTGGAAAGGGTTCTGCAGAGAGAAAAATAACAGTCAAAGGTTGTGAGGAAGTATATAATAAGTTAGGGGAATCACTGTGGACGGCAGTCCACGTAGTGACGATGAGCACCGAGACTGTGGTGCGCAAGGAGACTACTATATACAGCCGTATAAGATTACAAGCTTTAAGAAGTTGAATTGCCATTTTTAAGATTTTAATATGAACAATCGATACTTATTTTCCAGATAATATATCAAGGATTAAGAAAAGTCTATGAACTATTTATTCTTAATCGTTCTTATAAAAGGAAAAAATTTTACATGCTTTTACAAACATTTAAATGAAATATCTTAGCTTTTAATATGAACAAACTCGATCTATTTTTGAGATATTAAATAAAGAACAAAGTTATCTTACAAAATGCTTATAATAAATATTGTTAAATAGTTTTTAGGGCACCTTATGATCTTTCCTTTTAAATAGTAATTAAAGTCTTTAAAAGATAAAAGAAATACTACATTAATTCAGAATATCCGGAAGATACATTCTAGTTAGTTTCAGAGAGTCTGGTAGTTCCTTTCCTGTCTGGTAATATACCTATAGATCTTAGTCAAAATTGAACAATAAATAATCAACCATTTACTTTTTATTCTAGATTTCCAAATACCAATCAGTAACCGAAATAAATTACTAAATCGTTTAGCTAGCTAAACTTTATTGTTGTAAATAACTTACCCTAAATTATGAACCAATTTAAATGGTTTTTTTTTCGCCTGTGTACGTACAAGTCTGGTACTGAAATGTATTCTGGTAATGGCGATGATGATGATGATGAAATTGTCGGCGTTGACATGCAACAGGCCAACGGCGAACGGCAGAGGGGCGGGCCCAGCGACAAATTAAATAAAAAAAAAAAAAAAGCTAAAAACAAAAGGGTTGCGAGGAGTCGGGGAGAGATGGCTGCCTTGATTGCGCCCGAGTTTGGAGTACGGGAGAGTCGGAGGAGGAGTACGTGGTCACGGTGAGCGAACGCACGTAAAAGCTATTGACTGACTGACTGACTGAACGGCTGACTGACTGACTGACAGGCGGAGCGGATGCTCCAAACTGCTGACAGATCGATCGATCCAGCGCGTATTTCGGGCCAACTTCATCCAGAGTTGAAGGTTTGCTTGCGGTCGCCTCCCTTCCTTGCGGACCTGTTAAACGAGCCTAATTATTAGTTTTACCACCAATTTCGACGTCGACTCGGGTTTGAGCCATGTTAACAGCGTGTTCAACAAGCCAGCAACAACGCCAGCGATCGCATATCTCCGATCGGCCGATCAGCGATCGACAAGCGACGTTTTGCCGAGGGTTTCAAGCTCATGTCTTCGTGCTCCTCTGCGGTTGGTAAAATGTGTAATTTCTGTAAATTGATTTAATTGCTGCGTTTAAGAGTGCCTCGCCAGCTGAAGTTGGAGTTTAACTCTATGCTGGAGTTGCAGTTGGAGACACTCGAGTGGCAGGCAGCGAAAGCCACTTACATTTGTTTGTACACGGCAAGGAAGTTGAAGTACTTTGGGAAACAGATAATATCAAGATCATTATGCATATTTATTTTCGAACTATTATCCTTGTTCTTTTTATTAATATCTTTTTAGCCTTAATTAAATAATATGTATAGCATGTCAGAGTTTATATAGATAGATATCCATAATCTAGGTAATATATTTTCTTTTTCGTACATGATACCTTTAATTAATACCAACTTAGCTCGATTACTAAATTAAAGAATATTGTTAAATTAACTTCATTTGGGGTTTACTTTTACTTAAGCCTGAAAGTTATTGTTAGTCTTAAAACTTACTGAACTAACAGTTGAGGAAACAGTTTAAATGATTTGTTTTATTCAAAGATTAATTTCTGATGGGTTTTCGAATCTTCTTTCATATTTCACGGGTATAAGTGATTCTAAAATGGCTTTGTTTTTTTCAAAAATACATCTGCTACGTTCCTATAATGAAAATTAAATTGAAAATAGCAGGTTGCTGGTAGAAAATGTGATTTTGTTTTTTTGCTTATAGTTCAGATATTAAATATCAATACTTATTGAATTACTATTCATTTTTCAAAGATATACGAGTATATATGAGTCTGAATGTGTATAATTTTTTCAAAAGCATATTTGTATTAAAGAAAATTTATTTTAAAATTGATGGTTGTTGATAGAATACGTAAATTATCTCTGCCATAGTTAAGCATCTCATTATTACCTGAATCACTCTTCAATCTTCAAAGATATATATAAGTAAAATATATGAGAAAAATATTTGTAACTTGCTTTTATTTATAGTATAATCTCGAATTAAGGAAATTTAATATTCAATATTATGTGGTAGGCAGAGAGTTTTTGTTTTCTCTACTCATAGTTTAAAACATGTTTCTTGGTATTTCAAGGATAGAAATAAGTGTAAAATTTCTTTATTTCAACGAAAAACATATTTTATACACTTTTATATTAATGATTAATATAAATGTATGTTTATTCCCTCTCTTTTTTTAATTTAGTAAAGATTTATTTACCTAACGATATAAGAAGTAAGAGTATAAAAGCGTTTCATTTCGTTCAATACACATTTGTGACTCACATTTATTAAAAATTCTTATTAAAAAGGAGTTACATTTGGCCCAAATTTTCCTCTTTTAAGTAACTTCTAAGCCATATATATTCCCCTGTGTAACCATGTGGCCTGGCAATAAGAGTTTACGTTGCATTTGGAGCTAACGTTGGAGTTGCCCACCCGTGCGCCAGTTGTTTGGCCCGGGGATGTGTTTCTTTGGCTCTTTTCCTCGCTTTATTTATTTTTTTTGGCCCAGTCTGTGGACCAAATCGATCGATCGCATGATTATTGCCGCAGCTGTTTGATGCTGATTGGTTTGGCAGCCGCAACTCGACAGGTTAGACAGCCGACACGTCTCGTGAAGGGGAAGTGGGTGAGAGTGGGCGGCAGGTGGGAGGCGCCGCTCCGCGAGAGAGGGACACCAGAAATTGGCAATTTGCAACTCATTGTCAAAACTCATTAATCCCATTTGCCATTTTCGACTGCTGGCATTAATTTCGCCATTTAACCCGACAACTCAACTGAAGCTGAAGCTCAACTGAGACTGAAGCTGAGGCTGAACGCGACTTGATTGGACACTCCAGCGAGTCACGACGGATGGCCAAGCTTCTCCATCTGCATCTCCGTAATTATGGCTAATAATACGGCTGGCGGCTGGGATTTGACTAAAACTGACAGTACAACGCCCAGGCCCGCAGCCACCTGCCACAGATATGATTACATGGCAAAAAATATGGCAGTTAGCTTTAAATAATTTAAAGTACTTATATTTAAATATTTTAAATAAATAGAAAATTAAGCAGACAATTTTAAATATATTTAAGTCATTTTAATATAAATAGTTAACGTTCTAGTTGATATTTTTTGACATTTTTTATAACAAGTATGTACAAGTATTTTTGAAATAATTATTTAATAAATAATTGAAGAAGAGCTTAGGCAAACTTTAATCGATGTTTTAAAGTTGCGACATATGAGTGATAAATCGATATTTTCTTTGATATAGAAAACTATGCCAAAAAAGGTAAACAAAAATGATCAAAAGTTATCAGAAACTTTGTTTTAAAGAGTTTTTCAATATTATTTTCTTAATTTAATTGAAATTAAATTATTTTCGGATATTTTCGATAGCATCAACTATATCGATTTTTAACGATAAAACGGATATTTTTTGATATTTCAAGATCAATATGAAACTTTTCGATATTTTCTATATAAAATTGGGCGCGATATTTTTGTCGATATATCATATCGGACATTTATTTTCGTTATACATACATCCCTAATACAGATACTGCTTATTTTATTTTTTATTAAGGATAAAATTCATATACTTCCCACCCTCAATATATATATTTCAAAGAAATATTTTTAATAGCTTTAATCTATAAAATCCCCTTCAATATATGTGAAAAACCCATCTAGATCCATTATGGGAAAGTGCATTAATTTTTCTTTCCGTGCCGCAGACAACTGCGACGCATTAATCTTGGCCAGACTCGATTCGGGGCTTTTGTGTTCGATTGGCTGAGATCCGGAGCTAGAGCTCGGAGCTTGTGGTGGCTCGTGGCTGGGAGCTGAAGCCTCAGCCTCAGCCTCCAATGGCAAACGAAATGGAAATGCATTCAGCCAACCCAAAAAAGAGCCGGCGGCGGCGTTTGCTGTGCACGACTTTTCAGCCATTGCCAATCGAAGCCCGATCGATCGGGCTCTGGATCACATCGATCGATCGCTGTTTGTTTGTTATTTATTTATTTATTTATTTATTTATTTATTTATTAAGCGATTGTCGCACTATAAACTGTTATTTATGGTTCTGTTCGATTTGCCTTCTTGTCAGATTAGTGTCCAGCTTTACATCCGCCATGCTCTGCGGCCGGATACCGGGCCTCACTCCCGGCCAGCGTCACATGTGCGGCGAGATGCCGGACGCCCTGATCGCCCTGGGCGAGGGCCACCAGCTGGGCGCCCAGGAGTGCCAGCAGCAGTTCCGGGGCCACCGCTGGAATTGCTCCAAGGTGTGGCAGGCCAACGTCTTCGCCCATGTCATACCCACAGGTGAGTGTGCATCCCAAGCTCAGGTCTGCAAATAAACGCCCTCGCAGAATAATCTAAAGGAACATTAATTTTATTAGAGATTCTGCATTTGCGATTTTATTTGCTGATTGCATTGATTGCGGGCGATTAGGAAGAGTTTGGATTTAGTGGGACTTTAGGTTTGGATTTAGTGGGACTTTAGGTTGAATAGGAATTACCTTACTTGTAGTACTATTAAAAAGAAGAAATTATACGTTTTTAAGCTTCCAATAAAATAAATCAATTAATACTGAATGGAGATTTCTCTTAAAAAAAATAATAGTGGGGGAAATGGGTAATTATTTATAAAAGCTCTATTTGGATTTTAAATGCAATTTATATGAATTCTTATGAAGTTTCTTTTTATCTTAAATACTTTAAGTATTTAATTCTACTATACTTCCATTTATTTGTAATATTTAAAAAATATATTATTATTTGTTTTAAATTATTATTTATTTATCAAAGCTGTACCTCTAGAGAAGTTATACTCTCTGTTCTCTAAGATACATTATATTCAAATATAATTATACTTATTTTATACAACTTCAAGACTATATTTTGGGAAAAAATATTTAATTAATCATTTTGATTTGAATTCCAGGGCAAACAATTTGCTATATATTTATAGAATTTTAAAAGTTTTGTTAGTTTCCATTACAATCATATTTATTTTCGCGATAAAAATGTAGTTTTTCTTAATAGAAGAAATAGAAATATTTATAGAATTTTAAAAGTTTTATTAGTTTCCATTACACTCCTATTTGTTTTCGCGATAAAAATGTATTTTTTCTTAATAGAAGAAATATTGTTCTAAAAACAAGGAACATTTTCTGGTCTTAAATAAAAAAGTCCTTGTTTTTAGAAAACTTGTTCTCGTATTAAGAAAAAATACATTTTGTATGGCGATTTTGTTGAAGATAGCTCGAAAATTATTATGAGTATTCTAACTTTCTAAATATATGACTTAAGCTTTACTTACAAACCTCTTTCGTGATCCTCGCCAGCTTCTCGTGAGGCAGCTTACACCTATGCGATAGCCAGCGCTGGAGCCGCGTACGCGGTGACTGCCGCCTGTGCCCGCGGCAACATCTCCACCTGCGGCTGCGATGTGCGGCACAAGTCCGCTCCAGCTGCTCCCAAAGGAGGTGCCGAAACGCCCGACGAGCCCTGGAAGTGGGGAGGCTGCTCGGCAGATGTGGATTTCGGGATGCGGTATGCCCGGAGATTCATGGATGCCCGGGAACTAGAGCGCGATGCCCGCACGCTGATGAATTTGCACAACAATCGGGCAGGGAGAACGGTGGGTTTGATCAACACCTTAGTAGCTTAATTTATTTAATTAATTACAAAAATAAAATTAATACATTTAGCTGGTAAAGAAGATGCTGCGCACGGACTGCAAGTGCCATGGCGTCAGCGGGTCCTGCGTGATGAAGACCTGTTGGAAGAGCCTGCCGCCCTTTCGCCTGATCGGCGACAAGCTGATGACAAAGTATCAAAAAGCCAAAACTGTTCAAGCCGTCAAAGGCAAACGTGGACTGAGATTAGTATTAAGCAGGTGAGCAAGGCTAAGATCAAAGAGGAAGATCTAAATCTGAATTAATTCTCTTCATAATCCTACAGAAAGAAGCATGCCGGCGCCGCTCGTGCCCAGAAACCGGTTCTCGACTGGCCCAAGCGCATGGAGCTGGTGTACCTGGAGGCATCGCCCAACTACTGCGAGCGCAGCCTGCAGACGGGCAGCCAGGGCACTGGCGGCCGGATTTGCCAGCGGAGTGGCCATGGCCCCGGCAGCTGCGACCTGCTCTGCTGCGGACGCGGCCACAATACCCAGCACATCCGGCGGAGCAGGCAGTGCCACTGCCAGTTCCGCTGGTGCTGCGAGGTGAGGTGCCAGGAGTGCGACGAGAGCTACGAGGAGTTCACCTGTAAATAGACACGGAGATGGAGACGGGGATGGGGCCAGGATGCCGCTATTGCTAGGGCTATGTCATAGGAAATGCGTTAATTAAGTATTATGAGAAATGTATTACACTCACAACACACAAACACAAATCAAGACCACCATACACACATTCCAGAATAAAGAGTAACAAGTTAACAATCACAACTTAAAGCGATTTTTTACTAAATAATATTATAATTTAAGTTAACCAAAAAAGTGTGTAACAGGCAGAAAAGGGCATCAGGGTTTTCGGGTACATATGACACGTCACCGATTTAGACAATCCAACTGTCCCTCTTTCCGACTTTCCGTTTGAGGAAACAGATCTCAAGGACTGTAAGAGCTAGAGAATTAAAATTTTGGGGACAAAATTCGTATTCAATGTTGGTTTTAATATAATATTATTAATACATTTTTTCTACGCCCTTGTCCGTATAGACACACCATAAAAAAAAACAAGTTTTTTAAATCGTTGCCTTGAATTTAATTTATAAAGTAATTGTATAAATAATAAAAAGCCTAGGGCGGAAGTGTTTTTAAAATTTGAGTACATATGTATGCTAAAAATGGAAGTAATTAAACAATAAAATTACTTTGCCTCTGGAGCATCCACGTGTTCCCAGGACAAATGGAGTTTTCTCAATATACTCCTACCAACATTTATTTCTTGCGAAATTTGTCTAGCATCTATTATTTCTAGCAATTTTTTTTGTAGCAACATTTTTCTTGTGCATTCTGTCATCTTAAATTTAAGTTTGCATTCATAATATCAAATTAACTAGAAATCATAATTAGACAATGTAACTTAGCCACTTCCATCTAGCTGGCCCATTATAATTGTAGCTATCTTAATTGTTTGAAAAATGTTTCGTTTTTGATTTTAAATTTAAAATCATGCTGGATATATAGTAAGCAAATAGTTAATATATAGAGCCTATAAGGCATACAGCTGAAAACTAAAACAATTTTAAATTAAAAACCAATTAAGAAATTGCGCAAACCAATTTAATACTTCCTTAACAAATTTTAAGTCTAATAAAATTTTAGTTTAATTAAAGTTAAGTGGCTTTTAGTGTCTAAAATGTAAAATTTAATTTGAAAATTAATCAGATAAGCTCTTAAACCAAATAGATAAGCAATGAGGTGATTTTTAGTAGGGATCTGAACTTAATCAAAGAGAAACAATATATAAAATTTGAGGAAAATTATTTATGATCCTTCAAGGAGTTCTAAAATTCACTCAAACTTTAAGTATTTAATTGTATTTATTTCTAAAATAATGCTATGATCATTATTATTTTTCCAACAAATGAAACCGTAGCATACTATTGAGGGCGTTTTCAAATAGTTGGCGCGCAGCATTGCCAGCTTCGAACCAAAAATATACCCTCAGCCGCAACGTAAGGCGCTCGTCGCTTGCTCAGCGAGCGTAACGCAATGCGCTCGCTTCATATGTATTTTGGCATTGGAATTCCGGAATCCGGAGTCCGTAGTCCGGAATCCATTAAGTTGGCCTGGCTCAGCTCGCACCGAAATGCCAGCACTTGGCGCAGTGCGCGAGCGCCGAAAGGAAAATTCATTGATTGCAATCGCAGGCGCTCTCTCCCGCCCGCTCTCTCACTATTCGCAGAGGCGGGGCAGGAGGCAGAGGCGGGGGAGCAGGGAGCAGGGAAAAGCCCCGGAAAACTCACCACTAGCAGCGACTATATCAGCGACTGGCTGGCACGAGCGGCGCTCAGTTCTTTGAGGGTAGTTAGTTGGACAACGGCGTTGCCGAAAACGGGCCACCTCAGCTGCCGCACAATACATTTTTGGGTTAGGAACAGACACACACACCAACACCAACACCAACACCCTCTCGCATTCCCACACTCACACACACGCAGTATATGTATCTCGGGCTGAGAAATGTATAAGGCCAAGCAAAAAAATCCAACTTAATTGCATTCGCAGCGGCGGAAAGTGAAGAAAAAAGGCAGCGCGTGAAAATTCCATTGACTGACACTAACTGTGCTGTGTGCCTGCAATTAAATAAATAAATTTCCAAGCTTACTTCAGAGTGTGTATCGGTGTGAGTGAGCAGTGAGTGAGTGTGCGTGAGTGGCAGCAATAGCGCTGGAGGCAGCTCCCTGGATACAGAAAAGTGATTTCCTGCAAAATGTGCTGTGAAAAATGCTGAAAAATTTAGAGGCCCCGCAGCCGAAAAGTGCATATCAAATTTGTGAACCGAACAGAGAGAGTTAACCCGTAACCCTTAACCCCTGACAATAAATGCCTGCTGTCCATGTATGTCGTATGTGTGGCTGTCAATCAAAAGGAGTAATCTGGCCCACTGAGCGCTGCCTATCGATTGGGGCGAAAGAAGGGAAAAATTATTATAAATTGCTTCAACCTACATATAAGCCAAGCGAGATATATATACACACACACGGGCACACACAGTGGCACACACTCGTGGCACACGCATACCCTTACAGCAGAGACATTAAGTTTGAAAAGCCATAAGCTGTATAACAGAGCCTAGAGCCGAGCGAATGAAGTGGCAGAAGGTGGTGCCAGCCAGCCAGCCAGCCAGCGAGCATTATGCTGGGCCACCCTGGGGTCCCTCCCCTTTCTCGCGTTACGTTGCGCCTTACGTTGTTCGTGAGCGTTGAGCGTAACTCGTGCGTAGAACGCTCTCCACTCTCCGTTCTCCTTTCTCCTTTCTCCTTTCTGCACTCTGCACTCCATTTTGCGGAGCACTCTTCAAACTCCCTATCTACTCTCCACTGTATCTGTGTGTGTGTGTGGTGTGCGAGTGTGCCTCGAATGTGTGTCAGTGGCTTTTTCCTACGCGAGTTCGGCATAAAAAACCGCCTCGTTGGGCACGAAGCCACGAAGCCAAACCACTCGAAACTCGGAGGAGTGAAAAAATCTGAATGAATACTTTAATTAGTTTAGCAACGAAAAACTCGGGCGGTCTCTAATTATCTAGTGTCCTTACCCCTTCTCTGAAAAACTTTACACAGCCAAGTACATAAAAACAAAACCCGTTTAAATCATACACAAGATGCAATTAGCCAGCGACCACGACACGCCACGCCACGCTTTCACCACCAAAGTCAACAAACTAACTAAAGCCTAAAGCCTAACTAAGTGTCATCAACTGAATTAGTGCAAGCAGCAGCAGCAGGGAGCAGCAGCAGAGAGCGGCTAAGCAGCCCGCCAGCCGGAAAGCGAAAACGGAAACGGAAATGCCCATTGAGCCGCCTGACAGCGACAGCAGCAGCAGCAGTAGCAGCAGCGACAACAAATATTGCAATCAAGCCGAGCAACAAATCGCCCACACACACATGTAGTTGCAGTGCGAGTGCGTCTGTGTGCGTGCCTCAGTGTGTGGTGTGTGCGCGCGAGTGTGTGTGTGAGCAGGGAGGCGCAGCAAATTGTTGCGGCTCTGTAAGCCGGAAGCGGAAGCGGAAGAGGCACTGGAAGGAGGCAAAGACAGGAGCAGAAGGAGCAGCGACTGGAGATAGATTAGCACATTTCATTCGCCCGCAGTTCGTTAAGGAAAATCATTCAAAATTCATCGCCTAAGCAAAGCGGGTGAGCTATTTAACACACACATTACGTATACGTAACACTCACACCCACCCACAAAACACACAAACACACGCGCACACGAAACAAGAACTTCAATTTGTGATGTGAACCGTAAGCGATATTGATTTCTGATTTGTGCGTACATGTACACATAAGCCTTGTGTAACAGGAGCTGCCATAATTTACCCGTAATCAGTTATGAGTTATCTGTACGTTTATGCCTGCGGTATGCCTTCCCCTCTCTTCTATATCCCCTATCCCCTTTCCTTTATGTTGTGATCTCTTTTGTTCTAGCCCCGAGGCCCTGATTGCCTAGCTCTAGTTTGGAGTCATAGTCCTAGAACCCTTAGTTTAGTCTGTAATTATATAGTATCTTTTTCGTATATGTATGTACCTTTAAATATTACCCATACGCTCCGTTTCGGCTCAATCAATCAATCAAACGGATTGGCAAGCAATTTGGAAACTCATAATTAGATACATTTGGAAGGGGAATCGGGGGGATTACGTGGCGCGGATTTTTGGGGCAGGCTCGAACGCACTTCGCTTCGATTTTGAATGCTCGCATGATTTGTCAGTTTCTTTTTTCCTTTATATATTTTTTCCCGTTTTTATTGGGGTGCGCCAACCCCCCCATAGAGCCCCCCTTTGGGTTGCGTGTCAATGCGGCGGTGTTTGCCTTTATTATTTATTTCTTTCGGTTGTTATTTGAGTTGCCTGCTCTAATTTTAGATCAGTCGAATAAGTTTTATTGATTTCAAATTTTAACCTTATTTTACATGTGCCTCGTGCCCGAGTGGGTGTATGTGTGGGTGCCAGAAAAGAAAACGCCGCCAATCCATACATGGGGCCAGTGGTAACAACAAAATACGGCAAAATATTTTACGATGACGCTATTGTTGTGAGCAAAGAGTGTGGAGGTGGCCGCCGCACCGCCAGAGATGCCACGCATTTGCGCACAGCCCCACCAAGCCGTGGTGAGTTCGCTCTCCGGCTTTCTCCGAGCCAGGCTCTTTCCGGATCCGGCTCTCATTTTTTCGGCGGCTATTCAACATGTTTGTTTTGGGGTGGAGGAGCGACGGCCGACGGCCCCGAAGCAGATAGTTTGATAAGATGGCCCCTGGCCGCACACGGACAGCAGTCGTACACGGTTCCGTCATCCCAGCTCCGGCTCAGGCTCCGCTTCTCCGTTCCCTTAAGTATGCAGCTCAAAGTGCAATCTATCTGGGTTTCCTCTTCTGCCCATATATATACACACACACAGCATATCCCTGTGTTTGCCGAGCAAAGTGCAGTGCTTGGGGCTCCCTAATGGCATGGCGATGTAATCGAATCTGGGCCTGATATTTTATGGCCTGTCTGCCATATCCTGACCTCATCTGCTGGCGCTTCCTTCGTCTCCTTTCCTTTCTTCTTTTTTTCCGTTGTTTTTTCTTTTCTTTTTGTGTGTCACAGCCAGAGTCGCTGGCCGGCTCGTGAATGTGAATGGGCTTCCGGCTTGCTGATTCGTTTAGCTTTCATTTGAGCCGCTGCAGCTGGTGCTGCCGTTGATATCCGCACTCTTGGCCCATTCAGCTTGGCCCATTCAGCATTCACCAGGCATCCTGGCATCCTGGCATCCCGTCACCGTTCCGACTTGCGACTTATCGCCATGCCGCATTGTTTATGCGGGCAGCTTAATTGCAATTTGCTATTCATGACATTCACAGCCATATTTCAAATCTTGGGAAGGCCCTTGGGGAAGAGGGCAGGAAAAAAACACAGTCAGTGGCTTACAAGTTCACGGAAATCATGAATATTTAATACATGACTTCAGGGGGTTTTTAATACTGAAATATTTTATGCAGGAAAGTGACATTTTCAATTAACGAAGGCTGCGAGTTATATTGAAAGATTTTTAGATGAAACCGTATTTCCTTAAAAAGTATACATTTTATAGTAATTTATAGATAAAAGAGAGCTCTCTTTAAAAGTGAGTTTTACCAAAAACCTTAAAATATTGAGATTTTGATTTTTTTGTAATCGATATTTTTGTGCTGGCTCCAGACTCCCATGTAAATTTCATCAAAAGTTCGAGCATTCTAGATCTTTAAGCATTTGCTTGATCTGTGTAACACTCACACATAGAAGCACATTTTTTTAAAGATTTTAATGCTCTTAACTTTGTGCGAGCGGATAGAGCACACTATTTGTCGCCAGCAGAAAAATAGCTTGCATATTGCAATACAAATATACGGCCTTTGGTTTTACTTTACTAACAATATTAAACAAGGGAGTGAGGCCTTCACAGAATTTTCTTAGTAAACTCTTTTAATGCCATTCAATTACTAATTTTCCATTTACTAATATTCTCATTAAATAAATAATCGCCAACCTCAACGAAAAATGCATTTCGGAAGGCAGTAAATAACGACTTTCTTTCAAAGTTGCCAAGCGCCTATTTTCCCCATTTTAAACCCAAAGTTTTGAATACATTACGGACACCATTTTGCATCGGGCGAATGGCGAATCGCATAAACTCCAACCCAAGGCAGCCTCTAAAGTAAAGGTAGAGGCTGAGGCACAGGCACAGTGGCAGACTTCTTTTCTTTTTGAAACCGAGGAGAGGCAACCGCTCAAGTGGCAATTTGCATGCGATTTGTTGCCGTCGCCGTTGCCGACGAGGAGGAAGCGTGGAGCGCGAATTTGCATAGAGCCGCCATAGAGGCGTAATGCAATGCTCAGCGAGATGTATTCGCCCTGTCCGTGAGTCTGTTTATGGTATTTGTTTATGCGCTTATGGCCCGGCAGCTCCTGGCTGAGATTTAGGTAAAAAGGTTAAGGATATGCTAGATGAGCTACGAGGCCAATTTAAATGCAAAGATGCAGGAAGAAGGCGGGACACGGGCCACGGGGCGTATGCGTAATGTAATATATTGTCTCTCGCGATTGTGTGCCATTGTACTATTTGTGTGTATGTTTTTTTTGTTCTCTTTTCACTTCTTCCACTTCCAGATGCCGCACAAGCAAGAGAAAGCGAGAGAGAGACAGAGAGAGAGAAAGAGAGAGAGAGAGAGCAGAGAGAGAGGGAGTCGCGAATAGATCAATCAATCAATCAATCAAAACCGTGCATATCAACCGAGAAGCCCGAAATCAAAGTTCAACGTTGCATTTAAGCGAACGGAAGTAGACCGAAGCCAACCCAGGCCACACTCTCTCTTAATCCTTGGGGCTATTCCTCCTAAATCAGAGCCTAAATCGGAGTTGGAGTCGGAGTCGGAGTCGGAGATTGCATGCCGCGGATGAGCCGCGGATTATGTCACGTGACGATTATAATCCAGTAACTAGCTCTGGTGTGCGCAGTCCGGGTCGCGTGCGGCGGCTCCAGGAATTGCCGACGGTCGATCGATCACCATCCCGGGACTACGGCGCGCCACGCGGAAGTCCTTTAGGTGAATGAATCCTCCAATCCCGATAACCGATAACCGATTAACGATTAACGATTAACGTTTAACGATCACCGATCATAGTTTCTGCGGAGCTAGTCCAAGCAATCCGAGCACAAACGTAGTCCAGCACCCAGAGATAATCGTTTGTGCGAGAGATCATATATTCTGATTATTTCGATTATTTCGATTAATTCGATCAATTGGCCAATGCTTTTCCTGATTTCCGTATATCGAACTACTAACCCCAGGCTGCCCCCCTCCGAGCAGTTGTCATTCCTTAAAATTCCTTCAAAATTCGTTCAGAAATTCGCAAAAAAAAACTCGCCAAAATTCGCCCAAAATTCATTTTGCAAAATTATCGCTTCTGTTCTGAGATTTGTATATCGCTCGCTAGCTCTCTGTACTTGTAACCGCCATATATAACCATTTTCATTTCGTACTATTCGTAGTCGACTCAACTAATGCAATTTCTAACTAAACTCTATTATTTCTGTCTAACATCACACGCATGCGCATGGTACATAAATTTGATTTCATTTCATTTCTCACTTGATTCGATTCTCATTTATTTCATTATCGCTTATCGTTTATCGTTTTCCTTTCTATATTTTATCGTTTTTCGTTTTTGCGTTTCGCTTCACTCATCTTGCGAATCTCTACCGACTCTCTTTTCATTTCAATTAACCCCGACACAAACGACCCCCGACACTCGGCCGCCACAAACACATGCAAATTGGATTCCTTCTGGGGAATGGAATTCAATTGAATGGAATTGGATTGTAGTAGGAGCAGTGGCAGTGGCAGTGGCAGTGGCAGCTGCAGCTGCTAGGAAATTACATTAGAAGGGAGGGATGGACCACAGCTGAGCTGAGCCACTTGCCCCCGAAAGAGAAAACCACAGCGCGGAAAGTGCACCTTGAACTGTCAACTTTGCCGGGAGCGCTCAGCTTGATATCAAAGCCTCAAACTGGATTACAATTATGGTTAGCTAAACTGTTTTGCACTTGAACGGGGTCAGGCACTCGGTTACTCCAGCTAATTAGCATTTGGCCGCCATTGAGGGTCTGAAATAAACCATTTATGGGCACTGACGGACGCTGACGTTGACGAGGACGAGAAACCGCAAATTTAGTTTCGTGCTCTCGACGTGCAAAATGATTTCGTGCTGGGAAAACTTAGTTTATGGCCCTCGAAGGTGGTTGAGGAGGTGAAATATGAGCCAGGACACACAATGTAGCTGCTTTGCGAGGAGGCCAGAGTGGGTTGTGTGTAGTACTAACCAAAGCCAGGACACGACAAACACTTCTCCCTCCCCCGCCTACCCGCCTGTTGACTTTTCCTTTATATTTTCCCATTTTCCTTTACATTTTCTGTACAAGTTACCTGCGCTCTCCCCCGCCACCCACACCCACTAACCGAACCTAACCGAAAAAAATAAGAAAAACCAAAGAAAATGAGGCAGAGACTCCACAATGCACTAGTTGCCACCTATAGAGACACACTCTGTTCCTGTGTTCCCTGTGTTGTTTTTTGTTTTCGGTTGTTTTTTCGGTTGCCTTCTCTTTTTGTTCCTGGTGGCTGAGGATGAGGATGAGGAGCCGAAAAACGAAAACACGAAACAACCACCTGAACCTGAACCAGAATCAGAATCAGAGCCACCACCACCAGAGATAAAACCACCACCACCAACCCGAACCCAACCCACCAACGTCCACCCGTTCCGTCATCCACTCATTTGGTCATCCTCATGAATTCTGTGTGTGTGTGAATTTCAGCAATGGGCAGTCCATACTACCGCGACATGGATGAGCCAACAAGTCCGGCCGGAGCGGGTCACCATCGCAGCCGGAGCGCCAGCAGACCACCGATGGCCCATGCCATGGACTATCCACGTAAAGACCGTTTTAAATCTCTTTTATGTCTATGAATTCTATTAAATATGATTATGTATTTATTTACTATTACAGTTAAAGTTAAATTAAATGTATATTTAATGCATTTCTATAAGAAACTAATAGCCAATTTGGTATCTTTTATTAAAAGCCTTAAAACTGGTTCTTAATTTAGATAAATGCATTTAGATCGGGCAAAGATTTAGAATGGATTTATGATAAAGTTTTTAATTACTTATATTTTAAATTGTCTCTGAACTTTTCTTTATTTTAAAAGCAAAGTTTAAGGATAGATCAAAGAGGCTTTTTATAATATATAATTTTTATAATAAGGCTCTACAGATTGCCTTATTATTAAAATAATACTATAAAAAATAGGTTAAAGTCCCTCAGAAACATAAAATTGTGTTAATACCAGTAAATATTTAAAATAATCTCTTTAAATATTAAAGCTTTTAGATCTAATGATTAAATAGATCTCGAATACTTTTAAAACAGTGTAGGGACACAAATTACAGGACATTAATATGAAAGGAATATAAAACCAAAGCTCTTTAACATTATTTTTTTTTAGATCGTAATTAAATCTAAAAAGGAAAAACAATATTCCTCTCGGATCATGCAATCCATATTGCTTTTTCTTAAAAAAAAAACTTTTATAGCTTTTCTTTACTAATTATATCCCCTAAATCCCCACCCAGGAACCCGCTACCAATCGCTGGACCGCGGTGGACTCGTGGATCCCCACGATCGCGAGTTCATACCCATCCGGGAGCCACGCGATCGCTCCCGGGACAGATCCCTCGAGCGGGGACTGTACCTAGAGGACGAACTGTATGGCCGATCGGCGCGCCAGAGTCCCAGCGCCATGGGTGGCTATAATACGGGCATGGGTCCCACCTCGGATCGGGCCTATCTGGGCGACCTGCAGCACCAGAACACCGACCTGCAGCGGGAGCTGGGCAACCTCAAGCGCGAGCTAGAGCTGACCAACCAGAAGCTGGGCAGCTCGATGCACAGCATCAAGACCTTCTGGTCGCCGGAGCTGAAGAAGGAGCGGGCACTGCGCAAGGAGGAGAGTGCCAAGTACAGTCTGATCAATGATCAGTTGAAGCTGCTCAGCACGGAGAATCAGGTACGGGTTTTTTATACATATAATTTAATTAATAAAATAATTTTAATTAATTATTTTAAATAGAAACAAGCCATGTTGGTGCGCCAGCTGGAGGAGGAGCTGCGTCTGCGGATGCGTCAGCCCAACCTGGAGATGCAGCAGCAGATGGAGGCCATCTATGCGGAGAACGACCATCTGCAGCGGGAGATCAGCATACTGCGCGAGACGATCAAGGATCTCGAGTGCCGGGTGGAGACCCAGAAGCAGACGCTGATTGCCCGCGATGAGAGCATCAAGAAGCTGCTGGAGATGCTGCAGGCCAAGGGCATGGGTGAGTCCTTAATCTTTTAAAGAGAAAACAGATCGGAATCCTTACTTATCCCAACTTACAGGCAAGGAGGAGGAGCGCCAGATGTTCCAGCAAATGCAGGCCATGGCCCAGAAGCAGGTAAGACCCGTTTGATCAGAGATGCTTTGGACCCAGATACCCAGATACCCCGTCCCCCCGAACCCGCTCTTCACCAGAAATGGACAAGGTCGCGTCCTTCTCTGCCCATCTCTGTCCATCTCTCTGTCTCTCTGTCTCTACCTACCTCTCTGTATATCTCTCTCAATCTCTATCTCTCTAATTTTCTTTCGTTCGGCAAACAATGCTCTAGAGAATGATTTCGTACACGGGGCAGGCGGGGAGAGAGAGAGCGGGAGACTCCATCTCCTTCTCTCCCTCGCCGCCTGCCCTTTCTCTCTGACACGAAAAAAACAAACACTTTTTATGCATCTTGAGTTCGAAACATTTGATGCAACATCAGAACTGTAACAACTTTTGTTTTATTCCCACACACACACACTATATACTCAACCATATATATATATACACACACACCGCCATATTTGTTAGAAAAAAATATATAACTAAAGTAGAGCCTAGAAAATGTTCGCTTTTATGCCAAATGAAGCTCGAGCTCGTAGTTGTTAGCTAGTGTTCCACACACTCAACACACACACACACACACACACACACACGCGCAGAGCTTGACACGTTTCATTCAGTTTGCTACATGTTTTGCATATTTTTTACCGTTTTGTTCTTGTTGCCGTTGTCGCTTAATTAATTTGCAACTTTTGTGCCGACGACGACGACGACGACGGCGAGGAGAGGAGGCCGAGAATGGGGACAGCAGTCAACATCAATGAACGTCGTTCAAATTAACATTAAGTGCAGTGCACTACACACACCCCGAACACACCCCACCCCCCATTCACACACACCCGGCCGCACTCAGACTCAGACAGAAGCTTAGTCATTTCATTGTTCGCCACCCAATAAAATCTCGATTCTGTTGCACACTTTTCGGCGCCATAATGGATGCATCTTCGGTGCCCCACTTATGCCAGCGAGCAACAGTAATGTAATGCCATCTGCCATCTGCCATCTGCCATTTTCCTGGAAAATGCATTTCCCTTACCCCTTCGCCCTTTAAGCATTCATTGTTGCATTTCATTATTTATCGACGTAGTGCTTAAACCCCTCCATTCCCCTGGGGAAATCAATCTGAAATGGTTTCGGAGTTGCCGCAAAACTGCATTTAGTCCTTGGTCCTTAGCCCAAGTTTTAAGCCAGCGACAGCGACAGAGCGACCTCCCCAAGGACGTAACAAACAACCAACTGCTTATTACTGATCCCAACTCCCCGCCCCCTCTCTAATTACATGTTTGGCCCCCGGCTAAACTCCCACACACAGAAGCACACATGGCGTATGCGTAATATTAAGAGCAAACAGAACAAAAGGCAGAGGCGGACAAGCGGGCAAGCCAAGCAAACAGCAAAAATATAAAATGGGGAAAAGGAGAAACGGTAGGAGTGGAAAATGGGAAATAGCCTTTTGCCGAGACCAGAGACGACAGTTGCGAATATTCCCAGTGGGCAGCATAAATAACCTTGATACAGAAACAGAAAATCTATTTAAGGACCACAGACCGAGCCGAGACCAAAGGGGATACAGGCTGCGCAGCTGGGAAAAGCTAGCTATTATCGCATTGAACTTACTCTTTAATGGCTTGCGTTGTAGTTTCTCAATTGTTATTGCTAGAAATATTCAAAAACTTATTCGAATGTAAATCAGTTTGATGGCCACAAGAACTGACAGCTGAAAAGGCCAATCGGAGCGAATATATCACACATTTATATGCATTGCATTGGCTAGCTGACAGCTCAAGCAGAGCAGATATTAGGCGAGAAAGGCCACCTATCCTTGACTGAATTTCCGACTTCATATTTTATCTCTGGCCTGCACTGGGTCCCCGCGGCGTTAAAGCCATTTGCATAAGCTTAACATCCCTTTTTTTTCGGCCAACAATTCCATGGAATGGCTTTGCACAATAGCCGATTCTTCTGCTTCCTTGGCTCAGTGCCCATTGATGCTATTTTTTCCTGCGTAAGGGGGATGAGCAACTTTATTATTATATACCAATTGAAAGGAAAGAACCATACCAACTGCCTTGACCGATTGGCGAGGCTCGAAATTAATTTGTCACTGATAAAACAAACACACACACACAGAAGTGGAGGCGCGGGAAATGCGGCATAGTTACACGGCCCGGACAGCAGTAATTAAAAAGCGGCCCACACAAAACCCCAACCGAATCAAAGAATAAAAAACCGCCCACACAATCGGGCTCAGAGAGGGAAAAAAACAAGAGAGAAAGAAAACAAATTTCGCCTCGTCGGGCCGAGCAATTAAAAGTTGTTGCGTATACGCCGCGTTAACAGGGCCGGAAAAGGGAGCAATCGGCGCAATGGCGCAGCTCTTTCGAGGTCAACGCGTTTTACATTTCCTATTTTCGGTGTTCGGCGCAGATTCTATTTATTGCAAACTGCAATGGGCCCCCATTCTAGCGAAAAAAGCTTTCAATAATTCATGTTGTTTAGCACCAAGTTGGGCCTCTCAGCCTCATTCAATCGAGTTTTTCCATCTTATATAAGACCAGAGGGCACACGCATGTATCTCCGGCCGGGAATATACTTTTTACAAGGGCCCCCTCTTGCCTTTATTGTCTACTTCTTATGGCCATTTAACTGACGCCACTTTGTCTGCTCGCAGCTCAAACTTTCGGCTTACATTTAGCCCCCGAAACCCCTAAGAGCACACACACCCCACACACATACCCCTCTGTATATATATAAGTAATGTGTACAAATCTAACAAACTTATGCGATGCTCAACCTTCTCACTTCTGGTGAACCCAACAACAACAAATGCGGCAACAACCACGAGGCAGCTTGATTTGGAGCGTGAAATCAAGAAATACGCTCAGGAGGAGCAGGGGGTCAGGGTGAGTGTGTGTACCAGCAAAAAAAAATAAAAAAAATAAGGAAAAAAGAATCCTCAAAAAGAAAACCAAAAACTCAGAGCTAAAGACCTTCTTAGGGCCAATCCACCCCGTCTTAACCCCCGACTGCCGGTGACCAGGGCTTAGTATGCTGCTCAGTATGCCAGACCACACAAATCCATATTCAAATATTCATGTTGTTTGGCTCGCCCCTTCCTTGGCGCCCCTATCTCCCCTTTCTTTCACTCCTAGTCCCCTCCCTGTCTCTCTCTGGCGTAGCGCCCTGGCAAATTAGAAACTATGCAAAACGATGCCAATGGCTGAATTTTAATTAGCAGCCTAAGCCACGGGGCCAAAGGGGTAAGCGGCGGGCTCTAGATGTATTACGGGGATTGGCACATGCCGAGACAGGAGCGGACTTTGCGGGCAGAGCCCAAGAAGGGGGCCTGAAAGAGAGGTGTTTTGTTGGGAAATTATGGGGAAATGAGTATAAATATGAAGGGAAATAGAGAATTGGCAGTTGAAGTTAAGAAAGGATATTCGAATTGGGAGGTTTGTCTAGGAAAGGGTGGGAAATTGGTATAAATGTAAGGAGAAATGTAAGATAGATAGATTACAGAGATTGAAATCTAAGAAAGAATATTTAATGGTGAGATTACACTATAGTGTATAGGAAAATTCCTATAGGAAAATTTGGAAATGAAATCAGATTTAGATGTATTATAGAGACTACCACATAAAGGGGATTTTAAATATGAATATTCATCAGGAAAAATACGGATATTTGTATAAATAAATATCTCAAAGAGATAAAAACCAAAAGAAAAAGGATTTTAAGTGTTAGGTTTTATTGGTAGAAAAGCAAAAATATTTGGAGAAAGACAGAAATAATATTCAAGCAACCAAGCTAAAGGCCACGCTTAAAATTTGAGAAAATTCCCGAAACGAGCTTAATTTAAAAGAAAATTCACAATATAACCAACAGAAAACCCCCATAGAACTTAATATCCAAAATATAGGCCAATACTCATGTATAATCGAAGTTAATTTATCCCTTGACTGAAATACAGCCGTACATTCCATATTAACCCCTTATTATGACCCAGAAAAGAGGCCGCCATGGCATAAATCTCAATACATTTGGCCAAATGGTGTAATCACCTCTAGAGAGAAAAAAGCAGCCCGAAAATTGGGTTAAATCGTAAATTTAAAAAGGCAAAAATTGTGAGCATTATATGCATGACCGAGACGATATAAAATACTGCTGTTGGCCGGCTCTATATTAAATTCTCCTACCGATTGCGGGCAGGCGCTTCACTCGCAGGTCACTAAATAAAGCTCACACGACACCCCCGCACATAAAGTTTCCAGTTCCCGACCAAGAGCCAGCCCTGCGTCCTATGCATACGCATAAATAATAATGGGCATGGAGCACGGAAGATGGGGTGCAGCCGAGAGAAGGGAGCAGCAGGAGCAGGACCTGCTAGCTGGAGCTGGTAACTCGGAACTCGGAACTGGGAGCTCGTTATGGCTGCCAGTGTGGGCCTTGCTCAACGCTTGATATATTATGCTGCTCCTGGCAGGCACTGAGCTCTTTGTTTTGCGGGGGGAGGACAGGAGGACACAGGCAGGACGCATAAAATAATTACGCGGCCTACCGCAAAATTCATTTTACCAGCGCGCAGGAATGCAGGAAAAAACAGAGCCCCAACTCCTCCACCTCCCCATCCAAGTTGTGGAATGTGGAAAATGCATTTAAAGGGAAGGACAGATCCAGGTCCAGGCTAGGAATTTGCACTTCGATTTATCGATTGGCGCCATCGAAATGGAGCTCGAGTCGTAATTGCACGTCCAAAAACAATGACTGCCTAATGAGTTGCCCACTTAGCATAATAATTGAATGGAAGCTGGCTAAATATGCAAAGTGTTGCCTACTTTTGCGGGCCAGCTCGTCCGGAAGGCGTAGAGGAGGCAGAGGAGGTGCAGGAGCGGAGCAGGACCCCCCGCAAGTCAGCTGCTCGAGAAGTGCAGGCCATGTCATGCGCAGGCCGTCATCAGTTGCAGGCGCGTGCAGGCCGTTTCGACCAGCAGCAGCCAGTGCAGGGTTAAGGTTCCAGCGAGTAGCTGTAAAACGAGTTCGTTCTTCCTTTCCCTTTATGAAGTAATCAATACCGTTAGCTTTTGAGCGTAACTGAACGTAAAAGCTCTCGCCTGACTTGTAAAGCTCTGCGGGGCGCAGACCACATGACTGAACCTGTGAGCGGAAGTGCGGAAATGCGCTCAATAGGGACGAGTGCCAAAAAGGGCGAACATAGAACACAAATGTGGCTTAGAGGCGGGATTAGTGACGAAAGGCGAGGAGTAGAAGCTGAGAGAGAGCCAGCTGAAGAAGAAGCAAGAACAAGCTTAGTGACGAAAGATGTTAAAATTCTTGACCTGTGAGATGCCTGAATGAAAACCTTGTGAGGCTTTGCAGTCCAAGCTGTTAATGAATGAAAATTTAAAGTCTCTTCATATCCAGTAACTCAGTGATAAAAGCTTTGAGTATCAACAACTGAGATTAAGGATAAAATGGGATAAACGGAGTTGGATGCTTTCTCAGTTTAACTTTCAGTTCTTAGAGATGAATATATGGTTATTTAATGGTTGGGTTAAATTTTAATTATAAACTCCAAATTTTAACATTTAAACTTAATATTTGAATTTAATATGTTTGCTGAGATCTAATGCGTACTTTCTTGTAGCGTCCCTGTCGTAGAGTTAGTGTGACCAGTCTCCGATTGTGTTAGAATATGTCAAAAAGACAGCGTTGCCAGATGGCGAAGTTAGATCGCCTCAAAATAATCTTAACGTTTCTAAATAACAAGTGAGTCAGGAAGCCCTATTATGTGCCTAAATCGGTTTGAATTCTTGAGATAGTATGCCTTCTAATTTATCTAAGATATATATAAGAATAACTTGAAAAAAGACTGTTAAGTGTCTCAGAGATAGCTCCCTAGATAATGCCTTTAAAGACCGAACTAAAGCTGATGTGAGAAGTAACAGCAAGCCAACAGTAACAGAGAGCCCGACTAGTGCCGAACGCCAAAGAGTAACTGAGAGTCGAGTGAAAGCTGAGCTCTCGAGTGAGCGCAACGAGTGACTGCAAAAGCTGGCCAACAGAGCGGATGAGTGATGTGCTGGGCTGCTGAGTGGCTGAGTGGCCTCGTGGTCGCAAAAGCTCCGCAGGCGCGAACAGTTGTACACGCAACGCTCCAGCCGCCGAGCCGAGACACGGACGAAACGAAACGAAGCGAAGCGAAACGCAAAGAAAAGAATCGAATAGAAACGGAACGGAGTCGCAGGAGAGAAGAATCGAGCAGAGCGCGTCGCGAAAAGGGCAGAAAAAAAGAAAGAAAGAAAGAAAGTGTGGCAAGGAGGCGAATGTGGCAAATGGCACACAAATTGTGTAGTGGGCAGCGAGCCAACGCCAAGTGAATTAGGACTCCGCCAGGATACCGAGAGACCCACGACCCACACGAATACCGAGCGAGCCCCTATATCATCCTCCGCCGTGCAGATTCGCGAAAGAAAATCCCACTCGTGGCGCGAACGCGTGTGCTGCCAAAGAAAATAATATATGTATATATATGAAAATTCCGCTCCTTGACCGAAGAAGGATGTAGAAAAAAAAGAAGGAAATGTCGAGCATTTCATTATTGTGCCTTTACCTGTAAATGTCAGTGTCTGTGCTTGCAATTAATAGCTTGAATCGAGAGTGCCAGAGCAATTTTTCTCAAATCTCAAATCCCTGCATCCCCATTGTTTTAGCAGAGCAGCAGCAGCTGAAGGAAAATCAGCAGCAGCAGTAGCAGCAGTAACAGCAGCAGCAGGAGCAGCAGCAGCAGCAGAAAACCAGAGCAGCAGCAGCATAAAATCAATATTTTTTGCTTAAGCAGCCGCAGCAGCCGAAAAAAACGTTCTTTGCCAGCAAACATTAACTAGCAAACAACAAAGACAACACACACACAACGAAACGAGAGAAAAACAACAATTTCTTTTTATAGCTCGTCTTCGTCCTCGTCGTCCTGCCAGTGGCTGTGTGCCCGAGTCTGTCTCCGTCTCTGCTGTGAGAATGTGCGAGTGTGTGCGGTGGGCCAGAAGGTTACATTCACAATCACACTCGCATTTGCATTAAGCGCTAAGAATCCGGAAGCAGCGCCCAGATAATACAGCAAGTGAATAGTAACGACGGCCAGCAGTTTATTATTGTATTGCAATAATACTTGAGACCCGGACACACACCTGCGCACAACCAACGGGCAGCTCAAATTACATAAATAGCAGGCGAGCAGGCGGGCGAGCACTAAGTCCCCCAGTACAACGAACTGCAAAACTGCAGCAACATTAGCTCTTAACGACCAGGCGAGACAAGCAGAAACCTATGGACAATGCCTATGTCTACTACAAGGTACTGTACCCAGTCCAGCAGTCCGGCACCGGAAATAGTCATCCAATCAGTCAGTCAGTCAGTCAGACAGTCAGACAGTCAGCTGAGCAACGCCACGCCACTGAAAACACCGAGAAATACCATCATGTCATCAGCTCGAAATGTCATTACTTCATCATCAGCACACAAGAACCTTCAACTCCATTCAAAAGTCAATCAGCCAGCGGCAACTCGCATAACAAACTAACAAAACCCAAACCGACGACCACGAAATGCAACTAACCGAAATGTCTCTGGGTGGAGTAGGCTCCTCCTCCGGTTTTGGTGGTACAATGGGCATATCGTAGGGTAAATGCAATCCTCGGCTCGGTCATGGTACAGTTCGCCTGGAGAGTAGTGTAAATCAAAACGATGGCTATCAATGGGGCCGCTGCAATAGGCCCACCAAAAAGACACCCCCCCAGACAGCCCCCACACACACACACACACACCCCCAGACATCCCGACACCAAAAGCCATTTAAATGTCCTGTCAAGGCGTAACATGAGCAACTCCGCAAAGGACGGGGCGAGGGAGTAAGTGAGCGATGATGGCAAAAATAGGAAACCCAAGAAGGCTCAGCGAGAGGGCGAGGGAAAAGCTTAGAAAAATTGATCACAGATAGAAAAATAAAGGAGGAATTCTTAGGTAGGGGAGAATTAAATAAAAAGGAGATGGGAACTTGTTGTAATTTGAAGTAGCTTTAACTTTTCTAAGAAAGAGAAATAGTATATATTAGAGGCAGTCTTCATCAATTATTATAAAAAAGTCTTGGCAATTGACCTTCCTATAAAGGCAATGCAAGAACTTAAGTGGCCTTGGGTTAAGTAACACCTTATACTTATTTATTAGGTTTTAAACTTAATATTTTAAACTTGAAAGGCTTGTGTGCATTTTTTATGTAGCGTTACTTTTGTAGTTAGTGAGTTAGTGTGACCAATCCGTGTTGGAATGTGTCAAAAAGGATAGAGTTGCCAGATAGCGAAGTTAGATCACCTCAAGCTCAAGGCTTTTGTGTTAGAATGTGTCATAATGAAAGAGTTGCCAGATGACTAATTTAAGTAGCCATAAACTCACAGAAAATATATACCCAAATATTGAAAAATATATTCTTATAGCAATATTGTAAAAGGTTTCTCTCTGTGCAGCAACTAGCACGCAAAACAAATAAAACTTGTTAAACTTCTTCTGTTTAGCCTGTCCTTTTGTGGCCTCGAGCTGCAAATTTAATTTCACACACACACTCACACTGAGCCACATATCAGCACACACACACACACACACACATTGACGTGTGGACTAAAGCCAACATACAGTAATGCGGCAATGCTGGCTAAAAAAAAATAGGGGAAAGCGCATTGCCTGCTTTTCTGCGTAATTAGTGAAATTCGGCAACAGGGCGAACTTGCAGAAAAGTGCAAGAAGCATAGACAGCAAGTGCAGACGGGCCCTGACACCCGTTTTTCCATTTGCCGCCCCATTTTCCTCCCCCTCCCGCTCCTTGGCCCCTCTGCCTCTGCTCATTAGCAGAAAGGCCTAGCCGAAAAAAAATTCCAAAGCGAGCGTACTGACAGGGATGCACTTCATAAATGTCACTTGAAATACGCTTCCATCGGGCACGTGCGTGCGGGAAAAACACGGGACACGGGACAGCTACTGACAATGGGTTAAGAACGGGGATTGGGGATAGGGGACTGGGGACTGGGGGCGTCAGACAGGACACAATGGGGGAAAGGACTCTCTGTCTGGCCTTGCTCGCATCAGAGGAAAAAAGAATAAATAAAAGGAACAAGCTCAAACGAAACGAAACGTGAACGTGATGATTTGTCATGATTAACACTGGGGAATGGGAATCCCCACTCCACCCATTGAAAAAAAGCAGGGACTTTGCCCGCATCCACTTTAATTTTTTTGTACCCGTTGCTCGTGGAGAGTTCAAGGGTATATTTAGTACGTGTCAATGTATGTAACCCATAAAGGATGCATTCATATGCAGAACTAAAAAAAGATTATTTATAAAAAATAGTAAAAGTACTGAAAATGGGAATAGATTCCGAAAGGATCTGAAAATATAGGATTTAAAAGGTGGGAAAGTGCGAATTTACGTGCCTCCAGCTTAGAGAGGCAACATTAATAGAAATGACCAAGAGACCATAAAATTCCCAACTAGTTCCACCAACATAATGATACTAAGCACAGGTTTTTCAAAGTCTCGGAATAGGTCCCGATAGGAACCCGAAGTCTAGGAATAAAGAAATGGGAAAATAAGCCTTTTTGTGATATCCAGGCTAAGAAAACTCATAAAAGTATGCAACATTTATAAATGATGAGCAGGAGACCATAGAATTCCCAATTAGTTTTAGCTAAAAATGGTTATTTAGAACTCTTTATACTTAATACCAGGTATTTCATAGTCGGGGCCCTCGAATTTGACAATATTTATGGCTTTCCTGCTTTGTTTGTACTGCGTGATGTGCTCACATGTCAATGTCGTCCGGGGGGTACAGTCTCGCCCTCTCTCTAGCTCTCCCTCTTGCTCCCTCCTATCCTCCCCCCCTCTCTATCTCTGTCTCACTCACACCCCCTCGAAGAGTCGTAAAATTTGAAATTGTTTTCCCCTCGCAGCTTTGTTTTCATTTTGCAATACATATTCCGTTTTATGTGTTTGTTTTTTAATTTTATGATTTGTGCTGGGCACGCAACAAACGAAAATAGCAGCAAAGTGGCTGAAAAGCCAGAAAATACACTCTGCTACATGTATTTGGCACTTAACACACTTCCAGCACAACTACACCCGCACACACACACTTGGACATTTCTCGGCTTTTGATTTCGCCTCTTACTTGAGTTCTTTTTGGCTTTGTTCTCGCTCTCTGTCGCTATAGCCACCTCTCTTTCTCTCTCTATATCCCGGCCCCTCTCTCTCTCTCTCTCTCTTTGCTCAGTTACCGCTATTGTAGTCCCTGTTCAAAGACACACAAACACACGTGACGTATACGTAACCTTGTAACCAAAATGTTGTTATTTCGGTCTTGTGTTTGTGTGTGGGTGAGCCAAAGTTCTTGGCATTATTTTAAGTGCTCTGCTCACCTGCGCTGTCTCTCTCTAGCTCTCGCTCTCCCCCTCTCTCTCTCTCTCTCTCTCTCTGTCTATCCCGCTTTGCCACTCTCTGTACTCTTCCTCTTGCCAGTTGGCATCATTTTCTAAATTTAAATTAATCTTTGTTTTACTTGGAGCATAAAAAAGTATATAAATGTGTGTTTTGTGTCTTAATGTTGTTCGTGTAATCGTTTGTTCAACCTTTCGCCCCTGTAGCTCACCTCTACCACCCTCCTGTACCTAGAGTAACTCCCCTAGTTTTTTTAACCTCTTTATATACATATATTATATTCCCCTACACTCTCTTTTTACACTCGCTTTTTATTTAGATTTAATTTAACGACTCTACACACACCAAAAACACACACACACTGCCACAGCCACAGCCACACAATGTTTGTTCTGCGTTTAACTTAAACTTAGCATTTTGAACGGAACGCTGATTTTTGAACTCCTTTTTCTTACTGTTCTTACATAATCAAAAAGTAATATATAACATTTAACCAAAACACACCAAAGAGCAAACCATAGAAATCCGAAAAATCAGAAATCAGAAAATATATATCCGAAACCGAAACCGAAACCGAAACCGATACCGAAAGCAAAATCCCAACTGCAATGATCAGATACCAATTAACAAAACATTAGTGAACTGTGATCTATTTAGCATACAAGAATAATTCTTTTGTCATTTTATTGCCAAAAGATGCAGATGATTTTTTCACGAAACCTATCGATTGTAATGGCTCCAATAATTGGCATTATCGAATCTAAATCCAAATTCAAATCGAAATCAAAATCAAAATGAACCAAAATAAAAACACTTTCGAAACGTAGGCAAGCATTCTTGAATCATTTTAAGCAAGATCAAGCGACTCAATCAATAAATGCAAAATATATATTTGTTTTCAGAATTGATCTTTTTTAATTACATTTAAAAAACAAAAAAAAAAAAACATATATTTTGTTGTTGTTCTAAAAGAAATCACGCAAAAAAAAAACTAATAAGAAAC
>VNKF01007962.1:0-26066 GCA_008044355.1 Drosophila lacteicornis
CTTTTTGACTGGCCAAAACGTCGAATTGATGGGTCATCCGCCGTACAGTCCTGACTTGGCACCAAATGACTTCTTTTTATTCCCTCACATCAAGAAGAAAATGCGTGGTCAACGATTTTCGTCGCCAGAAGATGCTGTTGAAGCATTCAAAAACCATGTTTTTGAGGTGTGTCAATCAGAGTGGAAAAACTGCTTCGAAAATTGGTTTGAGCGCATGCAAAAGTGTGTAAATCTTGATGGAGAATATTTTGAAAAACAATAAAACTATTTTCCTTAATAAATATTCGTATTTTCATTATTAGGCCAGAAATATATGTAGCAGCCCACGTATAATGTATATAATGTATTTGGACAACTTCTGGACAAAATAATAATACCCTACAAGGATATAAAAATGACAACCAAGAAAACATCAAATTCGCTCATTTTTGGGATACGAAAAAATGTTGAAAAATATGCAAACTTTCTCCGTGTTATTGTTTTTCCCAGGGCCACTTGGGAGGAGACGGAACCCAACCAGCACGAGCCCATTCCGGAGTACCACAGGACTCGCATGCACATGGTTATCCTGTACACTTTGCTTATACTGAGCACCCTGATCCTCTATGTGCTGCGCACCTTTGGCTTCTTCGCGATGACCCTTCGGATATCGTTGCGGATCCACACCCACCTTTTCCAGGGCATCATCAGTGCCTGCATGCAGTTTTTCACCTTGGCCACCTCGGGCCGGATTCTGAACCGCTTCTCCAGTGATATCCTGGCCATAGACATCAACCTGCCCGCCTCGCTGATGGACTCCATTGAGTTTGTGGTGAATGGACTGGCTGTGCTCGCGGTGGTCAGCACGGCCAATACCTGGCTACTCATCCCGGCCTTCATTGTGGTGGCTCTGCTGTACGGATGTCGGTGCCTCTATATTGGAGCCAGCAGGAGTCTGAAGAGGATTGAGACCATCTGTGAGTTATCAAATTCCTTCACTAATTAATATTTTAATTTGAACAATATCCACAGCCCGCAGTCCCATCTACTCCCACACGAATGCCACCTTCCGGGGCCTGGCCACCATCCGTGCTCTCAACGGGGCCAAGCAGATGGAGCGGGACTTTCATCACTACCAGAACGAGAATACCTCGGCGCTGTACCTCCATGTGAGCATCAACCGGGCCTTTGCCTTCTGGACGGACCTGATCTGCGTGCTCTACATCCTGGCGGTGACCTTCAGCTTTCTGATCTTGGACAGTAGTCGGGACTACTACAGTGGCGACGTGGGCCTGGCCATTACCCAGTCCATGAAGCTGGTGCTGATGTGCCAGGCGGGCATGAGGCAGACGGTGGAGCTGGAGAACAACATGACCAGCGTGGAGCGGGTGCTGGAGTACGCCAATATACCCTCGGAGCCGGCGTACGAGACGGAGGAGTCGGTCAATCTACCAGCTCAATGGCCTAGTAGCGGACAGCTGGACTTCCGCGATCTCCGGCTGAAGTACAGCGACCATGGACCCTACATCCTCAAGGGTCTGAACTTCACAATTCGGGGAGAGGAAAAGATTGGCATTGTGGGCCACACGGCGGCTGGCAAGTCCTCCATTGTGGCCGCCCTCTTCCGGCTGGCTCACATCGATGGTAACATCGCCATCGATGGGTTTGAGACCTCGGAATTGGGTCTGCATGACCTAAGGCGCAGGATCTCGATTATACCACAGGATCCTATACTCTTCTCCGGTTCGCTCCGCTTCAACCTCGACCCGTTCGAGGAGAAGTCGGACGCGGAGCTGTGGCAGGCCCTGGAGGCCGTCAAGCTGAAGGAGTTCGTCTCAAACCTCAAGGAGGGCATCTGCTGTCAGCTCCACGACTGTGGGGCCAACTTCAGCATGGGCCAGCGGCAGCAGGTCTGCCTGGCCCGGGCCCTGCTCCGCCAGAACAAGATACTCATTATGGACGAGGCGACGGCCAATGTGGATCCAGAGTGAGTATAATCTTTATAAAATAAAATTAGATAAGAAATTGGATTTAAATTTGTAGCTAAAATGTTTGATGAAGATTTTCAAATTGATACAAAAAAGTATCATTGATCTTTTATAATATAAAAATAACAAATTTTTAGTATTAATAATGCTAAATATGATACTTTTTAATACCAAACTTCTAAGTACTAACTGGTCCTTAAAATCATATAATTTACCAGCTTTTATGGACGTGATTTCAGTTCACATTTTATTGTTTATATACACAGTATTTATATATTATACTTTGCTGTATGTCTCTGTGACATTAGCTGACTAACTGAGCTTAGTTTCTGTTTCTGGAACCCGCTTGAGTGATTGATTGTATAATTCTACAAAAAGAACGTAAGATCAAAAGTCTACCGATGTCTAAAAGTGTCACTAAAAATCTAGATCATTCAAATTTGTCGGGTTTCATTCATTAACTTTACTTTGTCGGTATAAGTGTTAAGAAATACCTACAAAAAACTGCGTAAAAAAATGCGAGCTCTTGCTAAAAGGGTTTGTTTATATTAATTGATATTTTAAAAAGGTGATTGAAAAGGTCAAATATTTAAAATATAATTTTTAAAAAGGGTTTTTGAAACCGAAAATAGAAGAATAAACAATATCTTGGCATTACGCCATGTTAGATTTAAGTTTTCACGCTCATTCCCAGGGGATTAGGACGTTATTCAAAGATTGTCTGGTATTAAAAATTCCATTTAATTAATTCCAAAATCACACTTGCGTTTATTTCCTTTCTAAAACTAAAAATTCCTTTTTAATTTAGGCTTAGTCCAATTTAAGAGACTTACCAATTAAATTTTAAATATTTTTCCCATTTACAGGACCGACAACCTCATCCAGGAGGCCATCCGCACCAAGTTCGCGCACTGCACCGTCCTGACCATAGCCCATCGCCTGCACACGGTGATGGACAACGACCGGGTGATGGTGGTGGACATGGGGCGAGTGGTGGAGCTGGGGCATCCGCACGAGCTGCTCCACAACCGGCATGGCTACCTGCATCGCTTCGTGGAGAAGACGGGCGTGGGCACGGCTCAGCACCTGCGGCACCTGGCCGAGCAGAGCTACCGGAAGCGGGTGCTGGGCAAGAAGACGGAGAGGAGCTCCGTGCTGGAGCTGGGCTACAAGGGGACGACGCTGTGAAAGACTGGGAAAACTGGGGGGATATTTTTTTATATAATAAAAAGAAACACTACGAGTGCTGTTTGTTCTGTAAGGTATGGTAATTATAGACTTTATTATAGTGAACTGATCTTTAAATATAGTTTATATATATGTATATATATTTAATATGTACTTTATAATATATACTCGTACTCCTGCCGACTTCTCGAATGAGGGTCTGTTGGAAAAAGCAATTCTTATTTGTTGTATGTCCTCTAGGTTCAGCTACTCGTACTGTCTGGCTTTGATTCGCTCTCTCTACTACACGTAACTACTAGAGATCCTTGCTAGTAGTTGTCCTTTGGTTTCAAGTCACATGAGAAGTATCGAAATGTTTGTTTTGTTGGTTTCTTGAACTCTACAAGTTGCTTCTGCTCCTTTCTAGGCTTAAAGATTTAGTTTTAACTTAGATGTGCGATAGTATATATGGCATTTGGATTCTAGATGTATATAAGATTAGCATTCATATATAAAAGTTCGCTTTTTGGTAGAGTGTAAATGAATTTATCGCATTCGGTTTGTTTAATACAAGTTTCCGTTTCATATAATATAGTTGTATGTATGTAGGTTGTTCTTGTTTGTCTCGTGTATATAATGTAAATATTTGTAAAGTAAATAAAGCATATTCATGTATGTATATATAATTGGTTTTAAAATATTCTCTGTTCGTTTTAGCTTATTTAAAATTCGCTTAAAGTCTGCCTTCAACATTATTTATTAATTTGTTTGATGTAAATAGAAAAATCAGTGATTCTCGCTTTGTTTATATATAATCTCTTAATTCTTGTGCTTAATTGTAGAGTGTGGCCAAAAAACAAAGTTAAACCTTGGAATTCTTCCCCAAATTCCAAAGTCTAAATTGTTTTTTATTATTCTTTTTTCTTTAATATATTTTGAATGTAAATAAGTAACTAGATTTGGTTTGTCCTAGAAATAAGATTGTTTGTTTGCTCGTTTTTGGTTTTTGTTTTTTAAGAAAAATTCGATGCTTTAATAAAATGTTTTTTTTTTCGTTTTATTTGAATTTTTTTCTCTAACTGTAATTGTTTTTAGCTAGAAGTTCTCCAAGCAACTCTAAGTTTGTATTCATTTTTTGGTATTTCTCACAGTTAAGCTTCTTTGATTGAGCACAAAAGCAAAAATGAGAATTGTTGCGGTTTCCTTGGGGTTTTCTCCAACTAAACCTTATCCATATATCATCATCTATATATTCCTATGGCTACGAAGGTCAGAGTTGCGCACTCCGCATTGGACAGACCCCAGAATCTTCCCCTATTCTCGACCAGCCCAATGGGAAGTCCCTCTCCGGTGTGCTTTTGTGAACCCAAACTTAAGGGGAAATATATAGCATTCGATTGGAAGTCAATTTAGATTTTAAGCCATTTTGTATAGTCATTATCCTTAATATCATGGTGTGTGAGTCTTCCCTAAAGCTGGTTTACAAATATAGTTGGGTAGAAATATATTCTGGAACCAAAAAACCAAGAGTAATGTGAACGTGCGTGCTTCGCAATGAAACGCATATTTTGATTATAAAATATGGTCCCGAGGTTGTTAAATATTTTTCCTTCATCTCCGCCGACTTTTAATTCTCTTTCTATTTTCTGTTCTTTTATTTGTATTTTTTTTGGGTTTTATAACATCCATATTTTGGGAGCTAGAGCGGCGATTTGGAGAGCTAGAGCTTTGTCACTATAAAGTACTATATAGATAAGGCGTTGTGTGTCAGCTTTTCTGTCCGGGAACACTACGAGTGAGATCTGCTCTCTAGGTTGCCTCTACGCGGTGTGGTTTCTCTTCTTTAATCCTTAAAGCCTTTAACCCAAAGCTTAGTTTAGTTTATAAACTGCATTACAATATTATTCTCTATTTAAATTAGTAAAGTTTTGCCTCATTTTTTTGCTTGTTTGTTATTTTTTTTGGTTGAAAAAAATAGAGTAGTATGAATTTGTTATGCAAGTTGTTTTCTTTTTCTTTCAATTATCTTTTGTTACGGTGTAAGTAATTCATTTAGCGTTTAGTTGTTGTTGGTGTGAATGGTTATATAATTGGTTGTTTGCCTTAAAAAAATGTGTGTTTCAAAAAGAGAGTCTAACAAATGGCCTTATGTGTGTTTTGTGTGTGTGTATATTTTGTGTTTGTAATGTCATTATTATCGCGTGCTTTTATCGTGACCTTTAAGGGTTTTCCGTGTCCAGTTATCCTTGAATCCTCAGCCTACTTGTGCGCCGGCTCTATGATCTCCACGGTGACGCTCTCGGCCACCGGATTGGTGGTGATGTTGGTGGTCAGCGCCTGCTCTTGGGGCGACTCCAGCTGGTGGTGCTGCTGCTGATGGTGGTGGCCATGTGGATGGTGCTGCTGCTGCTGATGGTGCTGCCGATGGGCGGATCCATGGCGCTCATGGTGGGCCGCTGCCACCTTGCCGGGAGCCACCGAGTTGCTGCGATTGGAGCGCACCGAGGCGGCGGAGGCGTTGCTGGCACTACCATGTGAGTCGGAGCCTAAAGGGAAGGGCAACCGGAAACGGAAACGGGAGAAGCATTAGTATCCGCAGGATCACTGGCATCGGTGGCTACACTCTACGGATAACCGGCTGACAGGGAAGTTATCGTTGGGCATCACAACAGGACAACAGCAATGTGGTCTCAATGGGGGCACTCGAGCTCCCTTCTACTTTTGGTAATATAATTAATTAACGAAGCCGGAGGTAAGTAAGGAAACTATAGCCGTGCTAGAAAGGAAGGAAACCAAAAGCGAAAACTCAACTCAAAAGGGGATGCTGCAATGGTTGAAAGTAGGTTAAGAAAGAGAGGCTTCGATGAGAGTAAGAGTTGGAGTAAGAGTATCTACGATCGTTTATTTTTGTATCTGTGGCGACGTATCTTGTAGTATTGTTTGTGTTTCTCTAGGGAGTTTCTAGTTAGCGGTGGCGAGGAGTAGTGGAGGTTGGAGTATTTAGTAGTACATACAGGTTTAACCGCAACTCTCGACTACAGCTTACATTCTAGGGTAACAACACTTCGAGCCAAGAACAAGAACAACAACGAGTACAACGAACGACTACGAGGAGTACACTGGGGGAAAACGGCGCGCTTAAGTCAGTTGTATGCTAAATCTTTGAAATTCTTAAAGATTTTATAAAGGAAAAAATAAACGACGTTCATTTGCCATTCAAGATTTACAAAATCTTCCAAAAAATTTAATTGAAATGTTTATGAGCATTATGAAAACTATTTAAGGAACCAGTTGGGAATTATAAAGAAGAAGCACGTTTCCTATGGAAAATATTTAATTATATCAATTCATAAAAATTCCCTATTTAAGGATAATAGGTTAGATAAGTAAATTCTCATTTGATTATTTAATTGAAATGTTTATAAGCATTATGAAAACCTTTTATGAAACCAGTTGGGAATTATAACGAAGAAGCACAGTTTCTATGGAAATTATGTAGTTATATCCTGTCATCAAAATTCCCTATAGGAGGAAATATGTTAAGAAAGTTAATTCTCATTTGATCAGAAACAACAGTATTATATTTTTGAATGATAATACTCATTAGTAAAAATTATCGGATGGAATTAGTTGGGAATCATAACGTAGAAACTGACTTACAACAGGAAATAGTTTGAGAATTATATTAAGAAACAAAACCTTTATAAAAAGTTAAGCAATAATATCTCTTGTGGTGCTAATATACCATTTCATACTTCTTGGATGGAACTAGTTGGGAATCATAACGAAAAAACTGACTTACAAAAGGAGTAAATATGGAGTAATAGTTAAAGAATTATTAAAAGTAAGGTTATATATATTTGGTGATGCTGATTCACCATTTCAATAATTCTTGGATAGAATTAGTTGGGAATCATAACGTAGAAACTGACATACAGTTTAAAAGTATAGTAAGAAAGAAATAATTTTTTGATAGAACTAGTTGGAAATCTTAACGAAAAAACTGACTTATAATGGGACATTTTTGAGAATACTTATGAGAAGCAAGAAAACTATTTTCTAATAAATTAAGCACTTCATGTGGGAATATATTTATAGAATTTCGAAGGAAAATACATGTAACAACTGATTCGGGACGCCTAAATTTCCTCCGAGTGTACGATTACGAATTACGGGTACGATTACAACGGTTCTTTTTGGGCACAACAACGTTCGCTAGACGAGACATCAACGGTTACGAGAGAACACTACGCAGACTGGTGGGTTTTAGTGGGTTGCTTTTGGATTTCTTAGTGGGTTTAAACTGCCTGCAGGTCTGCCTACCTCTTGGACCCCGATACGGATGCGTTTCTTAGCGTTTTCTTTGCAAGTCTATGGTGTGATACGTATTACAGACAGATACACTCGATCTATGATATAGTTTTTGCGATATATATGTAGCAGGGTTCACTAGAACTTGTTCGTCCTGCCGCAGGCTGGCGTCGTCGTCGTCGTCCCCGCCATGGACACCTCGTAGGTGGTGCTGCTGGTGCTGGGCAGGGGCGTTAGCATGGGCGTGGGCGTGGGCGAGGGCGTGGCTGAGGCGGTGGCAGCATACGTTGTGCTGGTCGTGACTGTGTGGGCCGCGACTGTAACAGTGCTGGCCGCTGTCGTTGTTGTTGGCACATAGGGCAGAAAGTGGCTGTGGACCAGGTTGTGCTGGCTGGCGGCGCTCGGATGCGAATGCGGATGCGGATGCGAGTGGGGATTCGAGTGCGGATGCGGGTGCTCCAGCAGGCGGGAGCAGGTGGACACGTCGCTGACCCGCGAGTCACTGGAGCGCGTGTTGCTCTTCGAGCGGATCATGCGTCCTTTTCGGTTCCGTTTTCCATTTTCCGTTATCCGTATTCCGTATTCCGTGGGGTTTATTTGTGTTTTGTTCCGGGTTGTTTCGTGTTTGGGTTGTTGTGTGTTTGTTTTTGGTTTTTGTTTTTGGTGGGCGACGGGGAATATGAGCGGTTGGAATACGTTTAATATTTTCGCTTTCAGCTTTCAGCACGCGACATTGAGGGGTTTCGGGGGGGCCAGAAACTCAAATAACAATATAAATAACCCAAAGGACAGAACACAAAAAAAAAAAAGGAGGAAAGGTAATTTCAAACAACTGTCCGCTGGGCTTAGCACAACAACAATTATCGCCGTAATGGCGTTGAGTAAAACGCTTCTTAAACTGTCAGTCAAATTGATTGAGCCCCCGCCCAAAAAAAAATGGGGAAAAATGGTAGCTAAGGTGGCTAATATGGCCACTATGATGCCCAGTTTGTTAGTGGCGGGCTAAAATAATAAATAACAGGGATTGCAGGGATTTTCAGGATCATAAATCTATTGTCTTTGCTAAGAAATTTCGGGAATTTTAATTTATGGCGAAAGGTATAGATAATAATGAGCCAATTATTTATTTTTAAGTTATAGACTTAAGAGAAAGGTAAAGTAAGATTCTATATACACATAGTTTGTGCCTTTTCCAGGCACTTGCATTTGATTTAACATTCTGTAGACAGTTTATTCTGGATGAAAGCCACTTGTAAGTTCATTAAGCTCTGGTTTTCATTTATAAACCCCTAGAAAAAGTTTCAAACTATTCTCCACTGAATTATTTATCTATGCAAATGTTCTCCACTGTACTAGCTTCGATAAACTTTTGCTATTCCCTCCAATTTCAAGGGGCTTCTTCACACTCCCACATCACATCACGTTTTTCGGGTCTATAAGTAGTTTTGGGTAGGTTTTTTTTCGGTGGATCTGTTAGTTTCTTGTTTTTGGTGACTGACTGATCAATTGCTGACTGACTGATTGACTGACTGATTGATTGGGTAAGTATTTAGGGGTATCTCTTTCTCTTTTCGTATAGTTTGGCTGTAAAAAGAAAGTTTGGCAGGTTGTCGACAAATGCAGGGCTCGCAAAATGGCACACAGAAGGGGAAATAATTTCAATTTATCAGTTAAATATAGAATAAATCAAATACAATTGATATTTTTAGCACATGTGCCATTTAACGAACGCCCCGTGAGAGAACTCAGTTTGAAAGATGAAAACAAAACCAGGAAGAAATGTAAGAAAATGTAAGAACCAAAAATGCAATCGCGAAAGACCAGAGAGAGAGAGAGAGGGAGAGGCTTGAGCAAGGGCAATCGATATCAATCGATTATCGATATATCGATTCCAACTCGAACTCCATAGGAGAAGGAGGAGGAGGAGGAGTAGCGGAAGCACTGGGCATGGATACAAACCTGTCTTACCTAGCGACGGATTCGGCGAGTGGGGCCGCAGCGAGGCCATGCTGGGCTGTCGGGATGGCGCCCGCACCGACATCCGGGAGCCGCGACGCTCCTGGCCATGGAGCAGCTTGCTGTCCCTCAGCAGCGAGACGTTCATCAGGCGCGGATTCGGCGTATTGAAGATGGTCCTGTTCTCACGCCAGCGAGCTCTGCAAAAATATATAAGCCAGGCGAAATTAGTTTCATTCCAAGGAGGAGGAGGCGGAGGCGGAGCACCCACGATGATGATGGTGGGGTGCGATAGTGAGATGTTGGAACTTTCCGTTCAGCAGACTAGAAAATTAATTGGTGCTCGAATTATGTATCGCTTTGCCAACGAAACCAACCACAAATTAATGATGAAGCCCCATCGAAACATCGACAGGCCAATTGACCCAGTTTATTGGCGAAAAAGCAAAAGGAGGGGGTCACAAGGCGTTGAGATGAGATAAGATGAGATATTTGGAACTAAGATCAAAGGTCGCTGGTTGGAAGAAGCTGGCTAAGACAAACAAAAAGTAACTTAATTGGGCCTTAGACATTAAAGACTGAAAATATTAATATAATTTTACTTAAGAACAAGTTGTTATCGTGGTTTATATGTCGATTATTTTTTATATTTTTGTCGATTTATCTTCTTGTTAGCTTTTTAATGTGTTTTAGTAGTAGTGTGACCGTAGTCTTCCGTTTTACTTAATGTTAATCTCATTAATCTCGGCAAAATCTTAACATAATATGCTAAATGCGAAATGCTAACAATGTTTATATTTAAGCTTTTTAAATTTAGTTAAAGAAAATATATTTGTAATAAAAATAATGAATATTTGTGTAAATAATTTGACAAGATATAATAAAGGTAAAAACATGGGCTTAAATTCTGAGTCTTAGTTTATGATAAACACAATACCTTTACAATGTTTTTCGATTAATTTATAGATCCCGTTGTCCTTTCTTTAAATAAATTAAGACCCCTTGAATTTTAAGTAATACATCCTAGTAATTCACAGAAAGAAATAACACCTAAATCTTGCTTAATAAATATATAAATATATTGCAAAAAATATTTAAAGAAAGAAGAAACTTTATACAAAAATATAAACCTAAAGACAGTCAGGATATTATATAGATTAATGTTATTAGCTTTATTCTACCTATTATACTTATAAGCAGGCAATAAACTTTAGCTTCAGAATGTTTATTATCTTTAAAAAATATATCTTGGATATTAAGTAATATCCCTTGTAATTCACAGCAAGAAATAACACCTAAAACTTGCATAATAAATAGAGTAATAAAATTGCAAATAATATTCAAAGAAAAAAGCAAACCCTTGCTAGGAAATATGAAGCAAAACACGGTCAGGATATTTCATAGATTAATGTTGTTAGCATTATTAATATTATTATTATACTTATAAGCGGGCAATAAACTTAAGCTCTGAATGTTTATTATCTCTAAAAAATATATATCTTTCCTTTCAAGCGACACTTTTCCATAAAATTCATAGCAAGTGGCTATTGACCTAGATTCGCTGTTTAAATAGTGACTTGTGTGTGTGGTGTGCGAGTGTGCAGGGTGTGTGTGTGTGTGTGCAGAGGGTGCGGCGAGCAGGGGGATGAAGATGTTTGCATTGCAATTTACTCACTGGCTAAACAATCGCAGGACGACACAAATAATAACAAACATCAATGCCATTCCTACCAGCACGAAAATCATGGCCGGATCGATGTAGGTCTCGGGTCCCCGCTTATCCTGGCGCCCTGCAACAACACACACATCACATCAGTTCAGTCCATTAACATCTTTATCCACTTTATCCACTGCCCAGCAGCAGCCACCGACCTTTGCACTCCACGGACCCATCCTTGGCCCAAATGGGCGACATCTCGAAGCGGCAGACGCACCGCCCGTCCCGGCATTCCGTCTGGAAGTAACGCATCTCGCATTGCTCGTTGAAGAAGCAGGACTCGTTAATGGAGGCCTCTAAGGAATCCAGGAATCAAAGAATCCACAACGGAAACGGGCATGGCATCGACAACGGAGTTCGAATCGGAAAGAAAGAGAAATGGAATCAGTTAAGCTGACAAATGGAGGGGATTTTGTACACTGAAGGAGGTAAGAAGTGATAGAATTTGGTATTAAGGTTTCTAAAATATATTTCGGAGTGATTAATAATTATTTCTTATTAAGGGAAATATTGTAAAACTATTTTAGTTTTAATAAAGCTTCTTTAAAACTTATAAAACATATATAAAGCAAAATTTGTTTCAGATATTGCAGGCATCCTCATTAGCTATAACTTGTATTACTTAATTCAAGAACTAAATAGTTAATAATTTAAGAAATTTCATGATCACAATTTAAGAATATTTTGTATTCATTATCAGTATATTTTGTACTCAGTTTAAAAATTACAGGTACTCCTTTAAATACTTTGAGTACGAATTGTTCTTAAATGAAGTACATTTTGCACTATCGTTGAGCATAAAAGTTCTCAAAGACGTAATAAAATACTTAATATGAGTATTCGTATTCTTAAAAATTGCACTTGAACTCAGTACAAAACCACATCTAAGTAAGTACAAATGTTCTCGGTAGTTATTTGAGTACGTATTTGCTTATTTTAAGTCAATTTTTACTTAAAAATTCCCTCTGTTTACTTTTTCGTTGATTAAAAAATCCATTTTATTTTAATAAGCACATTTCAAAGAACTCTTTTTCATTATTTAACTGGTAACTATATTTTTCCCAGTGCACACATCGGGCCAGGCCAGACCCTGATATCTGGGGTAAAATATTTGTTGGCTGTCGCTTCTGTTTGCGGATTGATTTAATGGCCACGATTGAAGTGCGATTGACTTTCCACTGCTTTGTCCACTTTGGCCACCGGTGACAAAATATTATCGTGGAAGCCAGATACACACGGAGATACGGATACGGAGATACACCTGCCACCGCCTCGGCCAGAGTCAACATCTGAGTGACTGTCATGGCTGTCACAACTGAATATCGATGATCAATGGTGGCCAGATATTTTGGAGTCACCTCCTTATAAATAGATCAGCAAAATGACAGTGGTTCTTTCTTAGGGTTATAAATATGCATTAGGAATGTCGATAGATTTCTTAATTTTAATTTACAGAGCTGCACGTTTCCATCTACTATATCTATTATAATTATGTCAAACTTGCATTAGTTAGGGCTTCCTGCTGCTGCTGCTGCTGCCAAGTTTTCTATTTTAATTTACAGAAAAACAGTATTTGTGGCTGCGCCCCGCAATCAAGGCAAGGCTGTAGGGACTGCTGCCGTTGCAGTTTTTTAATGAAAACTTGGCAGAGTGACAGCGGAAAATCTAAGGAAGGAACTAAAAGGGGAAAAGGGTTACTCGGTAATGGCCTTACCTTTGCCACATTTATCAATGTGATTGGTGATGGGCAGATCCTCGGTACACTGGCAGGACTTCTTCTTGGGATCGCATATGGAGCCAGGGAAGCCGCACTCCAAGGTATTCTCGCACTTGTCGCCGAACTTCTTCTGGCCTCGGCTGGCATAATCTGTTGGAAAAGGATAACGCAAGGATTTTGGTTAGTAAAAAACCAAAGAAAACGTGACTAATCCCAGGCGTAAAATTTGTAATGAAAAACTTTTCCCGATATCAATACAAAAGCAGAGCAGGAAAAAAGTTTCCCAAAGTGTTTGTTTTTCCTCCTTTCTTTTTTTGTTTCTAGAAATCCCCCAACGACTTTGGTGGCAGATTAAAATGTAAATTCTTTAGGAGCCTTGCCGAGGGAGAGAGGTGTTTTTTCTCCCCCGAGGATGCGAGGATACTCGACTGCACTAGGAATCCTTCATTAAGTTTGAATGGAATGAAAGCATGACTCACGACGACGACGACGCACACACTCGAGTCGGCGGCCCTTCACATCTTAATTAAGCTCTTGGGAGCAACTCTCCTCTCCGGCGGCTCGAAAGGTCGACAATGTGTGTGAAATCTCAGCCATAACACGGCAAAAAAATTGAGATATGTTATGGGGTTTCATATGAATTATTTCATAACCAAATAAACCGAATATGGCCTTCTTTTTAAGGTTCTAAATCTAGATATTATTTTTCTTAGTGTCCCCTTTTCAGTTGCCTCACTAATTTTGTTGATACTCCCGGCCCGTAATTACCGCGACCAAGACCGCGACGAGTGAAAAGGCAGCAGCGGCGGATGCGATGCGCCCCGCCATTTAAGCCAGCGGAAGCGGAAGGGCAAAGACAAAAACAAAATGGCTGCTCATGCAGCTAACGGGGGTGCGCCATTTTCCAGATGCCTGCTCCCAGTGTGTGTGTGAGCCCCCAAGCCCCCTCCTCTATTCACGTGTTTGTTAGCAGGCCCAAGTCTATTTGCTTGCGGTTTATTTTTAAATGCACTCACTAACCGGGGCTATGAATAGGGCTTTGCCTTGCAAGGGGCTCTAAAAAAATGAGAAATATACTAAATGCCAAAGCGAACAAAGCGAGAGAGGGGAAAAGTGGGAAATTCTAGACTTTTGGCTACCTCGTTTTCAGCTTTATTGTCTCTGGTATAATTATAATTATAGGCTTTGATTTATTTTCGGTCCAGGGAAACCCCTTTCAAGGCATTGAAAACGAATAAATGGTAATCTAATCAATGGCAGCTACTTCCCAGAAATCAATGGGTGGCTTTTTTTATCAAAAAATAATGCTTGAAATGAAAACAAGAACAAGTTCAAGAAATTTTGGTATAAAGGTTGACATAAAGATTGATTTAAGAGATTATTTTGGAAGGCTTATAATGATAATTCAATTTAGGTATAATATAAAAATCTTTTAAGGCATTTAGTTAAATCTTACGTATATTTATTTAATCAGCTAATTAGGAAATAGTTTAAGCTATAAATATTGATTCAAAATAAATACAAAAGTTCTCAGACTGTTATTATTATCTTGCCATTAATATGCGACCTTTAAATTATTGAAATTACAACAAATTGATGGTAAAAAATAGTATACAAATAATCATTAATCATTTAAAACCCCTGGAGGTCTAAAGATATAATTGTAATTGATATTTCAGGTACAAAAGCTCTAACAATATTATTTTTAAGTACTATTTTATAGCTCATTCTATGAACAAATAACTTGTCTCTATTATTCGTCTTAAATAAAACATGGCCCACTTTAAAGCACCAAAAATAAATTGTTTTAAAATGCCCGAGGTCTTAAGGGTCTCAAGTTTTAAACTTAAGCTAGAAAGCCAATAAAAGTAATGATTAGATTTCAAGGGATGAGTGGTGAGACATTAAATTGATTAAAGCAATCTCCTACATAAAGTGTTTCTTTCTTTCTTTTTTGGAATTTTGCAAAGTCTTTAGGCCCATGAAGGTCGTCCCTTCTCGGTTATCCTATCAACAACTATTACTCATGCATTAGGGCCAACTCGACCCCAATGGACCCCGACGTACCCTCCACGTAAAACAGGATCAAAAAGGATGCAAAAAAAAAAAAGAGAAAAGCCAGCTGGCGCAGCCTCGCTGAGTTTTATTTGGTTTCCGCAGAAACTCGGTGGGAAAATTCTATGAAAGTGTTGACAAAGTGGTGGCTGGCCGTGTCCGTGACCCGAGGCCAACCTTTGGTAGCGAGTCCCACCAAAAAGCGATTACCCAATTTCCATGGCCCACAAGGGTCCTCTACAAATTGCACATATCAGTGATTAAACAGCCAGGCAGTGGCATTTATAATTAACTCACAACTGAACCGGGCCATTAAAAGCCAACTTTGCTTATTTCGACACCATCATTAACACTGCTCTACCTCTGTCAGCACAAAAAGAAATAGCAGCGAGTACAGGGCAAAACTTTGGCACATTTTTTCCATATCAAATCCATTTAAGTTTCGTATGAGAAAAACTACTTTAATGCTCGCCAAAGGCTGAGAGGATGAGTGGCTGAGTGACTGAGTGGGAATAACGAAACCAAAAGCACACTGGCTTATGGGCTTACGGAAAAAGCAATGTGGAAATTATGTAAAGAATTGTGCCTTGAGGCAGGCTAGAAGCTTCTCTCAGAACTGAGTTTATTAAAAAGGAAAAGGTTTGACACTTTATTTACTGTGGGAAATGGAAGAGAAACATGAGAGAAAAGAGTACTTAGATGGAAGAATTTTGTAGGAATTTTTGGGAAGTAAAGGAACTTTCAACTAAAATCTTACAAGGCAAACATTTTATGTTAAATAAATTTTTTGTGGGTTTACATTTATTTAACTGTCTGAGCTATGATTATCATTGTATTTCTTTTAAACTTACAAACTTATCTAGTTGTCTGGGACAACCAAGTTAATAAGATAATATTATGGGCTCTTTATAAATTAGATGTTCTAAATTTGTTAAAGAAATATAAATGTCTTCAGCTCCGGATCTCGGAAAATTTAAAGATTGCAGGTCTTCGATTTCTATTTAGTATTAATCTTAAGCCTTTAATTGCATAGAGAGAATTATGGCATGCGGAAATTGATAATCCGCGTTCTTAAATACGTACTATTCTTATTTTGAGAACGGATTTTTTAAGAAATTATAGCTTAAGTATTTTCTCCTTACTTAGAGACCAAAAAAAATCAAAATGAATACAAAAGTACTCACACCAAAATTAAGTGCAAATATTCTTGAATTGAAATGGTTTTATCTCTAAATTAAGTAAGGGGTGAGAGAAAAAATTTCGCTTGAACTGAGTACAAAACCACATCTAAGTAAGAACAAATGTTTTCGGTAGTAGGTTGAGTACGTATTTTCTTATTTTAAGTCCATATTTACTTAAAAATTCTCTATATTGCTCGTTTATCTCTATAATATAGAGTTTCTACTAAGTTTTTTAAAATATATAAAGCCTTTTATTAGGAGCATTTAATCTGCTTTTTTTTTAACCTTATAAAAAGTAACCCAAAGAACTCAGCTTTCAATAAAAGAAACCCCAAAGTCTCTACTTAACCATGGAATATTTCTTGAACAGAAGTGACATCTTCTTATAAGAACAAACCCACAATGCCACAAAGTCGCAATGCAACTGAATTATTTAGCTGACTTTTTCGCCAAAATGTGGGCCACTGTCTCTGGTCTCTGGCAGATGCTTATGCAATTGCAATGGAATTGCCTTGCCGCCGGGCGAAGGGAGGACAAAAGACTGTCAAGGCAGCCGCATCATACATATATGACACCTCTCTGCGGTGACGTCACTCTATAAAGCCAAGCCTAATCCCCGCCTGCCGCTGCTGCTGCTGCATTCTTATCTGGGACTTGGACTTTGACTACTTACCGAACTCTGGCGTTGTCGTCTCCGGGCCCGCACTAAAGGCATTCACGGCAAAGAAATTATCACCGTCATCGGCCAGCGTCAGTGGCGGCAGCAGGGCCATAATGGCCATCAGGCATAGGAACTGGCTGCCAACACCCAGGCTCCCTGCCCATCCCTGCCACGACTTCCGTCCCACGTTGGGCGCCATGGTCATTAACGATGGCTGGGCACGCGTTTTCAGGGTGGCGACAATGTTAAGTCCTCCTCCTCCTGCTGCTCCTGTTGCTCCTTTTGTTGGTGTTGCTCTGGGCGTTGGTGTAGCTGTTGCTCCTGTGGCTGGTGTTATTGTGGCGACAACACCCACTTTGTGGTTTAAGTACAAGTTGGTCAAACACTCGGCATCTGTGGCCTCGTCGTCTTCATCGACGGACGGCGGCGGTTGCTGGCGACGATCGGGCGTCTCACATCGTCCGCGGGTCAAGCGCCTCGATGGCAGGCGGCAGTTGAACGAAGGTTCAGCTCCGTAAAGGGGCCGGGGCTCTAGAGCCCCATCTAATCTCATATTACTCGATCGTCGTCGTGCTCCTCATCCATGCTGCTCCTTGCCCCCGGACTATATCAATTTGCACACACTACCGTTTGGCCCCACGTTTCCTCTGGGTTTCCCGTCGCTTCCGCTTTCACATCAAAGTCTTGTCAGTGTCACTAAAAGGGAGCAAGAAAAAACAGAAAGTGGTTTTGGTTAGTTTCGGTTTCGGTTCACAGAGAAAAAAATTTAGGAGATTTAAATTCACTTTAATACGGTGCCTAAAAGTAGACTATATAATACTTCAGGCTAGGTTCAGTGAATGTTTAATATTTCAATTGTTCCCTGTTTTAGTTTCGGTTTCGGTTCATAGAGAAAGAATAGTGGGAAAATAATTAATAACGAGATTTAAAATCACTTTCATACGGTGTCTAAAAGTAGGCTATGTAATAATTCAGGCTAGATTTAGTGAATGCTTAATAGTAGCCAACATTTGGGCATCATTTGAATTGTTTTATTCTAGTTTCGGTTTTGGTTCACAGAGAAAGATAAGTAGAAAAATAAATTTTTACATGCGGTGTCTAGGATTTAAAATATATCAGGCTAGATTTAGTGAATGTTTAATATCGTAGCCTACTTTTGGGCATCATTTTAATTATTTTTTTTCTTAGTTTCGGTTTTGGTTCACAGAGAAAGAAAAGTGGATAAATAATTATTTAGGAGACTTATAACACTTTCATACGGTGTCTAAAAGTAGGCTATAATAATATTTCAGGCTAGATTTAGTAAATGTTTAACATTGTAGCCTACTTTTGGCCTTCATTTAAATTGAATTAAAATCGATAGTGGCTTTTCTGATATATAAATGGGAGCGATTGTAACCGATTATGTTTTTTATACTTTCAATTTATGTAGAATAAGCCAGAAATGAAATATATAGTTAATATTTCATTTAGGGAATAATAAAACTGTTATACCTTTTCTTAATAATATTCCGCTAAATATTTTTAGCTTGTACAATATTTAGTAGGGGAAAGTAGAGTAGGATAACTTTAAATTAAATTAATGAAGGAACAAATAATGATTCAAAACTAAAGTCTAGTCTTTGATTTAAAGTTAGTTCCATATAAATATCAAAACAAATCAAATATTGCTATTTTTTCAGTGATTTGACTGGCTTTGGGTTTAGTTTACGGATTCAATCAAGGATCTAAACGATGGGAGGCAGGGGTCACGGGACAAAGCCTGGCTAATCACTTTGCGGCGTGTGAAATTACAAACCGTTGTTGAAACAATTTCCGAAAGTGCCACCAACAGTCGGTAACTGAAACCGAAAATTGACACATACAAGGTGGTGGCGGTGGCTCCTGCCTCTTCCTCCCAATCCCAATTGGGTCGAAACTGTCACAGCCCCAAAATTGAGTGACGGCAAATTTGTGTGTCTATGACAGTTAATTGGATTAGGCGCGCCCACAACTGGACGGATCGGATATGGGACGGATATGGACGTCTATGCAAATCCGTTTTTGAAGCTTAAAATATGGCAGCGTTTAATTAAAGCCAATTTTCAATTATTGCATTTAATTGCTCCGACATTGAGTCGTGTCTGTGTTTTGTGGCCTATGAATAAATCATGGAGCCCCGAGCATGCAACGCATGTAGTGTGGCGCCGCTGCGATTATAGCCATGGCTTACTCTGCATGTTGGCTTATTTATATCTGCTTGGATCTGGCCATAAAACATGAACTGCAGATGGCTAAATGTAGGTACTCTAAGTGGAGAGTGACTACTCAATTTATTGGCCAATTTAGTAGTTGATAATAGCCTTAACTCTGGACAAAGGTAAGTTTAAATTTAAAGTGTTAAGAAAGGGAAATGAGTAAACTATTCTAACATATAAATATTAATTATTAATTCTTCATATAAATATTTAAAAATTAGTGTACGTATTTCTATGAAGCCTGCTAATATTCATAAATATTTAACTATAACTCGAACTGATTTACAAAATCTGCTAATAAAATCCATATATTCGCTGTAACCATTTTAAATAGGTAAGCTATTTAGTAGTCATAATTAAAATAGCAACAAAACATTTATACAAATTAAACTCCATAGTGAAACTTTCCAGCCATTAATCTTAGAAAATGTCAGTCATATAATAATTATTTAAATGAATAATTAAAGGCCACATGACAAGCAAACTCGTTTAGTTTTCTGCTTTAATTAAGGGCCCTAAATAATTACCCTTTTATGATTAAATACTTCTATTAATATTAATTTATGGATTCAAAAAGAACAATCAAACTGCGATTAAATTCCTTAAATGATTCCTTTGGTTTGTCCACCAGAACAGGGTGATCACAAAATAGTTAAAGAATTCGATTCGTCCTTGGCCTGCAGGTGTCATTGAATTTGCTCTCAATTCCTATGACTTTCCTCTTGAAATAATGATAAATTCAAGAAATTCAAGTCTGCATTTGTGGTTGAATTGAGATTAAATGAAATGTTTGCATCTCAACGACAATAAACATTAATAACCATCAACCTGCAACGAAGCTTTCTTGCTTTTAAAGTCTTAAAATGTCCACACTGCTATTTATATAGCTTTGTTTTTTTTTCCTATTTTTTCTTGAGTAAAAACAATGAAAACCACAATTATTTTTAGAACGTGTGGCACACAGACAAGACAACAAGAAGACCTTGTCAAGCAAATTCCATTGTTTTAGGCCATTTATATAGGCGTGTATATGTCGGATCAGGGTTAGGGCTTAAGTGGTCAACGTTGAGATGAAGGCTGGATGTGAGTCTACCTACGTAGATGATTTATACACATTTTCTAGGCTTTGCATGTGTGTTATTTAATTTGAGGTTTATTTTGCAAGTATTTAGACAGTCTTAGAAAGTCTCTGGATAAATAAAATCACCTCGAAAGTTTAGCAGCCAAGCAACTGCTGATATTTTATGAACTAGTATATATCAGCTTTATGGGGAAGCTTTTGCAAACACGTTATATTCTTTCTTGTTTGTTTTTTGTACAGAATTTATTAACATTGCATTGCTATTAACATTAGTCTAAATCATTAACATAATACTGCAAAGTATATTAACATAATTTCAACCAAAGTTGCCAGATGGTTTAAAGAGAATTCAAAACTCTAATTTTCACAAGGTAAATTTAAGACTTTCCTTGAGCTGAGTGCAAAAAGTAACCATTATACATTATTCTCTATCTTTTTTATGTAAAATAAACATTGAAAAATAATAATAAATATATAAACTGAAACAAAAAATACCTTTTTGTTACCTTTATTTATCACTTTTTAATATTCTAAAAACCCCATTCAGACATATTTAAAAGTCCTCTCTTTTATTTATAAAGATTGCCCACAGAAATGAAAAGGCTAATCACGATTATTTATAGAAAGAGCCACACACACATGAGAGCGGGAGCAGCAGTCGCATCCTTGACAGGCAAATAAAGCCTTTGTTTTTGGTTATAAGCCAAATGAGCCGGCTTTGGGTGCTGATTTGTGAATAAATGCTTTCGTTGCCAGGAGACTTTCAGGACTTTGGCTGGCACTCGGGCAGAGACAGAGCAAATCCGCATCCTCTGGTAATTTATGCATTGCTCCTAACGAGAATGTACCGCAAATTCATTGGTTTTTGAGTTGAGCGTGGCATGGGTTTACGCTTTACGATTACTGAGGGACACAGGATGTGTCCTGGGCACGAGGCACGCACCGAAACATGTTGCATATTTATGCCTTTGCGCTCCAAGGACCTCGATTGTTTTTCGCCTCGCTCATAAATACGTTGCCAGCGTGTTGTCAATTGGCTGAAGAGTATTCATTACATGGCGTATACGCAATATATTCCATGTGACTGCACTTCGTCCTTCCTCCCGAAGCGGATGAGAGGCTGGCAAATGCCCGACACATGAAAGACATCAACAAGGAAATTACAAGCACAATATCTCGCCCCAGAAACTTTGTCGCTTTTCGGGCTTTTGGGTACAGTGAAAGTTCGCCTTGAGCGGCCCTGCGTAATCCAAGCCAAGCTCCTCGCTTCAATTTGCTCACTAATTACTAATTACGTCGAGTAATGAAATCAAATTGGAGTTCATTCCACGATGGCACTTCTTTGTTCTGGCGGAGCGCCTTTGTTCCCAGTCGGTCGCTGAACTGGATGACTAGGTTTAATTCCCAGAAAATGAAGGCAAGGTAAGGTTAACTTTCTGAGAAAGTTTATTAAATACTTCTCTGACCAATGCGAAAATTTAACAAGGAAAAGCCAAGGTGTGCTTGATATACTTGGGGTCTTAAATGAGAGGATAGGATATCCACATTAACAATGCGCATTTTTTTTTCCACATATATAAGTCTACACTTTCTTGTAAGATTTTCAGTGCATAAATGCTTTTTAAACTTAAAAAAAAGTCAACAAAATAATAAAACAGATACTCAGACGACACTGGCTATTTCAGAAACATCTGCCAGCAGCTTGTTAAATTTATTAAATATTTTTAATGGTTATAGAGTGATTTTTATTACCTAAGACTTTATTTTTTACGTTTTTTAATAGCATTTTTATTTTAATAGCAATGTTTTATACAAGTTTTCCTAAAATATTCATGAAAATTAAACATAACCATTTTATTTCCTAGTTAAATAAATAGTGGAATCATATTCAATTTTTCTATTCTATTTATTTTAATAAAATTCAGTACAATAGTTTTGCAAACTTTAATCAGTAAATTTAGTGTAGGTATGACTGTCTGCGTTACGTACATGTGTCATGTTTGTTTAGCCTGAGGCCGGGACATTTTTTGGGTTTTGTTTTTGTGGCGAATAATTCAGGCCTGCGACAACGTGTCGTATGCGCAACGCGGGCAACCCTAATCAGGCCGGAGATCGTGCTAATTAACATGACACAAGCATAAATCATAAAGCAGCCACCTGGCTGCCCCTCCCTGGCAGAATGTTGGGATGTGTGATGTTTTGTGGCCGCCTCAATAAATACTTGGACGGGACAGGAATAGCCATTGTTTTAGCATAAGCCTCAAGGACACACACACTTTTATATGGGTATAAAAAATACAAAAAAAAAAAAAAAGGAAAATAAAACTACAAACAGTCGCCAAGAGCCAATTCAGAAATTCGTGCAATAAATTCAGCAAACAATGCCAAAGGACACACATGTGTGCGTTCTCGAGTATTTGCAGTAACAACACTGCGCTTGGCATAGGCAAACAATGGGCCCCACCACGGAGCAGGAGGAGGAGCCGTGTGTGGGTTGTTAAGGAGCAGGAGAGGCAGGAGGAGCCGGAGGAGCGAGGGCAAACAAAGCGGCGTCCAAAGTGGGCTCGACAGACGCCGCCAAGCAGCGAACGCACTTTGGCTGAGCGCCAGTCGGATATCTATCAGATATGCAGAGGATACAAGAACCTAGATAGACAGATACAGTTGAGCTCATCGAAATTCAACCAGGGAGAAAAAAAGAACTTATCTGAAGGGTTTTTGTTTGAATTTCCTTATCATAGAAGAGCGAATCCTCAGTTTGTGCCAAAACAGCATAATTTTGAGAGCTTTAGTGGGAAATTAGATGCAGTTAGAGATATTATATCAATTGAAAAAATAAAAAAAAAACTATTTGAAAGGCTTTGTTAAAAAATTCCCACCATGTAACAGCAGGCCCTTAGCTTAAGCAAAAACCTTGCATACTTTTGGGATGGAAAATAAAATAGCAAGCTTGGCACCTCTTAAAACCAATCCCTTGCATTTTTCCTTAGAAAAACTCGTGTTAAAAATTCAAATTTCCTCAACAGCTCGTTCCTTTTACGCACTCTTCACTGTACCCATATGCATGCATGCTAAACTTTATTGATTGCCGGGATCATGGGAGCAATCTTGGGTGCAGAATCTAAAGACCGAAGCCAAAATGCATATTTTAAGCGGCGTTCTGGCGCTCTCCATCAGAATGAGGCCAGCAGAGGAAATCTTTGCGACTGCGTGCCATTACAGCAATTATTTGCCAGGATTTATGTGTTCGGAACAAATTGCTTGGCAACCGAGACAAAGCACAGGGACGAAGACGGATAACCGCACAATTGGTGCTGGCCAGCCAAGGATGAAGGACACCCACACACAATCACACAATAGGAGCCGTTTAATGGCCTCTGAAATTCCAGCCAAACTAATAGAATCTGTCCGTATTGTATTCTCCGCAAAGCTCTCAGCACAGACACATCATTAACGGGCAGCGTAGATCCAGTTTTGGGGATATAATTCAATGAAATCTCTCAATGTCCCAGATGAGGTTAGAATCGATTACAGATATAATTGAATTCTTTTCAATTAACTTGAACAGGTGGAATCTTATTTATGGGGCTAGGAATAAAGGTGTGATGATATATTAACTTATTTGGGGGTTTACTTAGGTTGGAAATCAAAGGAAACAACCTGAATTGATTTAACTTGTCTATTATTTCACATTTTTATCAAATACCGAGAGGTAAAGAGAGCTTTAAAAAATCCTCAACTCCCGGCTTGTTTTCTCTTTTGTGTTACCTTTCGCTTTGACTACTAAATTGCCGATGTCGTCCTATCGTTTACATATTAACATCGATTACGCGCTATCGCGCCACCCATCGGCTTATCAGTGGTTATCGGCCGGTAACTTTTAAAATTTAAGGACTTCATCGGCGGTAACAAAGTTGGTTTATTTAACATAAACTACAGATTAAAATTATAATTCAATCCTTGTTTCTATGTTAATTAAAGTGGGATGAATGCACTATGGGTCATAAAAGCAAACTCTTATTAATTCCTCAGAACTTAAAATTACAAGTAATAATAATTATTTTTATAATATACAAATACTAATACCTAAAATATAGAAAAAAAAATTAATCCCTCAACTAACTCCCGATTTCCAGTGTACTTCCCCGTAACGCACACTAATTATCAGCAAATTGTGAAACGAGATCAAGCCGCTCAAGGCTCAACCTCAATAATTAAATCAATGCTCTACCTGGCCGCAGCGAGACCTCAATTTCGGCTGGCAGTGATTGAATTGGAATTTCCAGAATTAATTAAGCCCAAGTCAGAGAGATATGGAAAAATATGACGTTGGCAGGGCAAAAATTGCTGAGAGCAGTGAAATTTTGCTAATGGAATTTGCCATCTCAACTCTTTGGAAATTGAATGCGTCTCTCGGGGGCATTCCCTGTGAAAACTGTGTGGCTGTGGCGAAAATTAAACTTAAATGAAATGGGCGATTGAGCAATCAATTCGAGTCGACTACAGGTCACTGGATACGAGTCCTTTCGCCAATTCAATGCATTTCCCTTGGGCTCTCTTAAGGTGCAGCCAAAGTAAAAAAATAATAATAAATTCCCTGTGGCCTGATAATTGTCTTGGAGCTTGCTTGTTTTTGCAGTTGATTTACATTTTAAATTAAATGGAAAGCTGCTCCCTAATAGCATAAAAAAGTAAATAAGAATATTCTAGTTAATTTTCGTGACTCATATTCCCGGGGAAAATCCAAAATCCATTTACTGAGGTAATGCCTTATCGCATTCATGGCCAAATTACATTACATTTAGTTTCATATTTCAAATGTATGGCTATATGGCGCATATTAAAACCCAATTAAATATCGCATGTTGTCAAATGTGCGGGGCCCATCGCCTAAAAGTGTGCAGGCCAAAGAAATGCGCCTCATTATGAATTAATTTAGGTTCGCATTTCACGCAGGGTGGCGGCCCCCGGATTACTAAGTGGTTATATGTAGGACTCCAGGCCAGAATATGAATGAATTATGATCGCCGACGACGAAACTGTTGAGCATGCCAGGGAGGATTCCTTGTAGGAGCTGGAGGTCGAATCCGGGAGTTCGCCTTCGGTTGCCATGTGAAGGGCAATAAATAAAATGGCGAAAAATGCGAAATACAATAAAGTATTGCCAGCAAGCGAGCAAACAAACAAACAAACAAAACCAGCCGAAAATCCGCCGACAAAAGGTTACCCATGTCTGAGGACACTAAAAAAATATCAGAACAATTCTATAAAGAATATCTGGTAGGATATCTTAAAAATGAGCTATAAAATCTCTCAAAAATTTAGTGATTCTTTCCTTGAAACCTTTTTTTATAATTTTTGCTAGCCCTAAAAACCAAACCATTTTAGCCTTAAAGCTTTTTCTCAAAAATTCTCTAAAAAGACATGTATTTTAAGCATTCTTTCTGCTATTATTTAACCCACTCTTCTTTTTTTTCAGTGCACTGTGACGCCGCTGACGACGACAACAGCAAAGGCGACTGGCAAGCGGAAATGGCGTGAGTTGTACACGTTGTCGGGGGCGTGTTCCGGAGGCTACCCACCCTTACTCAACTCCACCTGCCCCCAGCTCCTCGGTGACCCACTACCCACGGCCTCCCTTTCATCCTTTGGCGTTTCACCATTTTTTTTTGGGGGGGCTGAAAACGCATTGAATCAAAGAAAATCACGAAACATGGCGTGGCAAGCGGCGGTTCCTGGCCTGCACTATTTGCCTGGTACACTTTCTGGAAACTTTCAAGCCACCCCGGCAATTAGTAATGGCCTGCGAGGGTCGCTATTTGAATACTGGCTTGTCTAGGCTGACTTTCTTGCCGGAACGAAACGAAACGAAACGGATGCATGTCGTCACATTGCCCTTTGATAATAAATATACTTTGCCGCCTTTTGTTGTCATTGCTTGCCGCTTGCCTTTTGTGCATTTCCGTTTCCGCTTATTTTGGGGGGGGGGGGAAAGGGGGGGGGGGGGAGGGGGGGG